>PVHP010002618.1:0-42404 GCA_004024765.1 Zapus hudsonius
CCTGTGGCTGGGGTGTCTGCACCCAGGGATGGAGCAGGGGCTGAAGTGGATGGGGGCTGCTCTAGATCAACACCCACAGGGAGAGGTGCTGGTGTGGTTGCTGATGAAGTATTAGGCTCCACGACCTCAGCTGGACAAAGATCTTGGGATGGAGCCAGCTCTCCCTGAGGCATCGTTTCAGAAGCTGGTTCTGTATCTGCTGCCTGTGTCTCCCCGGATGCATCAGCTCCTGCCCTGGATTCAGGACATCTGGTCTGGGGCTGTTCCAGATCTAAGGAGACGAAAAATTTATTGTAAACTGAGACTGCTTTAGAAGTCAAGGTGGTACAGAGGTTTGAGGATGAGAAGAGCTTCCTTAAGTGTATTTTCCCCAAACTTTCCAAAACCACGAAAGACCCCTTCCAGGTAGAGAATTCCAGTCCCTGGCTCCACAACAGGACACCTCACCAGCCTGGGTTCCACCTCTAGTTCCAAACCAAACATCAGCTTCTGGAGCCTACCTGGTGGTACCCATCACTGAAATATCCTCTCCCATTCTCAGACACATACCACAGACCTCTTCATGTGAAGCATCCATACTCTTGTCTTTGGTGACCAGTGACATGAGAAACTGCAGTTGAGCCTCAAGATTTAAATCAGGCATATTGTGCTTCAAGTAGGCTATCAGCCAGTTAGTTCAGTGTGGCCATATCTGGAGCCCTATAAAAGTCTTGTGGGCCCACAGCCACAGCCATTAAATCAATACAGGATAAGCCAGTGAGACAGAAACCAACGATTTCGACACAAAGACCCCTAAGCTCACAACCTTAAAGCAGCCTTAATATTCATCCACCAAGACTCAGGGAACTATGCGGAAGAGGGGGAGGAAAGATTGTAAGAGCCGTGGTGGAGGAGATTATCCAGAGGCATGGCCAGGAGAACCTGGCTGAATACTAGGCTATCCATGGTCCTCTGTCACAAGGACTGATCCAGACGACCCACGGAGGAGGTTATCCAGTGGAGGGGAGGGCAGCGGGGAATTGGGGGTAACAACTCATTGTTTGCCCACTAAATGTTGTAACTCATTATGGACAATAAAAAAAAAGTCTTGTGGTATATCGTTCATCCACGTAGCAATGGCTCTGTGGAAAGTTAGACAAGAAGTAGAGTCAAATGCCTGACCACTCCTTGTCCAACACTGCTGGGGCCCTGAAAGGAGGTGGACCCCAGCTCATGTGCATCTGAGAATGGTGAGCATGGGAGTGGGGCCCATGTGGACCGGGGGTCTTGAGACCTACTGCACAGTCCCTTAATGGAGGACAGCACTGTGCAATCTGCCTATGGTGGGCATAGATTTTTAGAGATCTGCTTTTAGCTGCCATCCTCACATGAGCCTCGTGCTACCATGGACCACCCAGGGAGCTGATTTTCTCCATCTGTAGGTGAAACCCTAGGCATCAGTCCTCTACTGGACATCACCAGAAAAGGGTGATGGCCACTGGCCAGCCCTCCAGCTACTGTTCCCCAAATATCCCACAGTGCACGGGGGAGCTTACCTCTCTCTTCACCCAAAGTCCACTCACTTCTTGTCTTTCTCAGCCTCCTCACACCCGGGTTCAAAAACTGGGTACCTAGAAGATGTCACAAGTCTGTTAGTGCTTGCATACCATGTCCCCTCTCTGCCAGGACATCTAAAGGCCCAGGATGATAGCCTAGAAGAAGGCTGGCTAGGAACTTGGTGGGCTGGCTGTTCTTTGACTTATATGCCGAGTGCCCCAAAACCTTCTGCAGTTGCACATGTTAGTGTTTGTGCCATGAGCAACCCAAGCTGCCTCTTCCCAGACATCTCTGTGGCCACAAATGTTGTTGGGGTGCCCTTGGCAATGTGCCATTTATGCTAGGTATGCTAGATGGCCTCTGGAACCTCTTTTCCAAACAAGAAAAGGACTTTGAGGCCTTCAAAAAAGTGGATCTGGACAGTGCTTCTTTTTAGGGGTGTATTTAAGTGAAAATCACCTTCGAGATTCCCCCAACCTTAAAGACTCTGCCCCAACCCCAAAGGGTGAATCTCCTTCTAGGAGAACAAACAGCCTCGGAGATAGCAGAGGCCTCCCAAGACATCAACAGGAAGGGCGGGCTGGGAAGATGGCTTAGCATTTAGAGTCCTTTGCTTGAAAAGACTGCTTGCCTGGTTTCAACTGCTCAGTTTCCATGGAAAGCCAGATGCACAAAAGTAGTACATACATCAGGACTTCATTTCCAGCCCTCATATGCACATCCTCTTTCTCACTGTCACTTAAATATATAAATGAATAAATATTTATTCAAAAGAAAGAAACAAGGTTCGTCCTGGTGGGGCTTGCCTTTACTCCCAGCACTTAGGAGTCTGAGGTAGGAGTATTGAGTTCTAGGCCAACCTGGAGCTACAGGGTAAATTCCAGGTCAGTCGGGGGTAGAGTGAGGAAAATGGAAAATAAAACAACAATGATGAACAAAAGATGAAAAACAGAGGGGATAAGCTCCTCTGGTCTTGGACATGGGCACTCACCTTTCCATTATCATGTCCAGAACCTTCCAGGTATTGGCAACTATTGGCAAGACAGCCAAGAAGATGCTGAGAACATCAAAGTTCCCATTCTGAACAGCTGTTGACAGGTAATTCACCAATTCCTCCACATAGTTGGGGCTTTTGTAATCAAAGAGAAACCTAAGAAGGATGAATATTAACACACCTCTAAATCATTGCCATCCACTGAATTTACAGAGTGAAGAATAAATTTCCATGTTAGTACCCATGCTGACACACACACACACACACACACACACACACACACACAGAGAGAGAGAGAGAGAGAGAGAGAGAGAGAGAGAGAGAGAGAGATAGAGAGAGAGAGATCTTGTGAAACCTAGGAGACTCAGAGTGATCTCATAGCTGTATGGACCTGCTTTGGGCTGTCCAGTGTTACCTCTATACATCTTCGGGGAGGTGGACAGAAACATTTGGAACAAGAGCAGCGTCTCCAGGCACGTCGTGGGCCCCGTTTCCAGACTTTTCTGAGGTCTGAGTTTACACAATTCCAGAAACACCGCGAACACATATTACCCTGTTGAGGGTTTCTGGACGAGTGAGTCAGGGCTTCAGAACAAGAAGGGCAGTTAAGTTTGCCTCTCCATTGTGACTGCGGGGTTACCACGGTTTCAAGTTCTACTGACCTCTGTCAGGTAAGGGAGGTCACTCCTGCCATTCCATGACCCGAGTCTCCTCCTCAGACAAGACTTTCTGAGTGGGTCCTCCAGCTGTAGACTTGTTCCCTCTCATTTTGTCCCAGAGACAACTGGACACAGTGACAATTGACTCATCTCACCCCACACCTCAAGTAGCTGGCTCCAGCTGCAGCAGACCTGGGTCCCATCCATCCCCTCCTAGACAAACTTGTCCCCAGCCCATCACCTGCCCTCACAGATCATTCTAGCCTCTACTTCCAAGTATGTCAATGGCAATATATGATGATAAATATCCATGTTACCTGGGAAGCAGCATTCTTGCTCATGTCGAAACTTCCTATGGGTTTTCACCTAGGCCCTAGCTGAAGTGTTAGGGGTGGTTCTTCTCCTTCCAGTGAGTTAGCTATCATTTCTGGTCTTGTCGGTCAAATTGAGTTTTCCACAGTTCTGTCTGCCTTCTGAAAATTTCAGAGTGTGAGATCAGCATAGATTAAATGGAACGTGCCCAGCAATTTCTCCTGAAGACTACGAAGCCCCTATTACTGCTTAACTCCCTAGCCACAGCTGACCTCTCACGAACCTCTGAGCAGTGTCTGTGGTGTTAGGCTATTGTGTGACCAGCAAAACCAATAATGGAGCCTTCCTAGACTCGGGATGGGCTTAGTTTAGGGGTTACAGTGTCAGACATTCCGATGACACCCTGCTGAGTTACCATAAATCAGGGCTCATGACCTTTAGGAAGTCAGGACTTTCTGGATTTCTTATAAAATTCAAGATTATAACATTTATGGATTCTGATTTCTGGCTTTATTATAAAATCTCCGGGCTCACTGGTTGTATCCAGTTGTGTTAAGAATTTATTTTTTTGTGTGGGGCCTGTAAACCTGACTAGCTGCCTACAAATTTGAAACTACCTTATTCCTAATCCCTACTCCTTGCAACCCAGCAAGCAATCACGGGACATTTCTAGTGAGCCCTGACCCTCAGTGGAGTGGAGTATGTTAGTATCCTCAGACAGACTATATAAGGACCCTATCCCATAACCCCAGGACTAGACAGCTGGCCTCTCTGGCTTTGTCGATTCTTAGTCACTTGAGTGCCAACTCCTCTAGTGACCTGCCCCAACTCGAGACCAGTCAGCCTGGACACTAGTTGTCTATGACTTGTTTCTGTGAGTGTGCCAGAGCTCTCCCCATTTTCCCTCCTCCCACCTGGCCATGCTCAGATGGGTCTGGGATTCTGGAACCACCTCTTATAGTAATTGAGTCCCCTGGGCTGACAAGAAGGAAATGCCAGCTTCCCCCAACCCCACCTTAGCTCATCACCCAAGGCTCCTCCCTTACAGAGAAGTTTCCCTCCTCATCTTCCTATAACCTCTCTCTCTCTCTCTCTCTTTCTTCTGGCTGGCTGGCTTTCTTTGTCTCTGTCTCTGGATCTCCCTCCTTTCTCTCTCTTGACTCAAGGAGCTGTCCTCATGCCTCTATCTTGAACCCAGAATCTGTTGGATTCTGGTTTTCGGGGAGCATGCATCCCTACCCTTATGATATATGATTATTCCTGACCACCTGAAAGCTGTAAACTCCCTAGCAAAACCCCCTCTGTGTTGGGTCCCCTGGAAAGGAACACAACCACCTTTACACAAATTCCACAGCAACCTATATTATGAGGCAGAAATCTTACAAAATTTGGATGAGTAAAGGAAATGGATGGGGGGGGGGCTGGAGAGATTGATCAGCGGTTAAGGCACTTGCCTGCAAAGCCTAATGATTGGGCTTTATTCCCCAGTGCCCACGTAAAGCCAGAGGCACAAAGTAGTGCATGCTTCTGGAGTTCATTTGCAGTGGCTGGAGGCCCTGGCAAGCCCATTCTCCCTGTCTCACTTCTCTCTCTCTCTCTGTTTGCAAATAAATAAATAAATAAACAAAATATTTTAAAAATTATTTATGAGTTCATTTATTTGTGTGGCAGGGTCTCTTGCTGCTACAAATGAGCATCAGATACTGGCTTTCTGTGGGCGGCTGGGGCACTGAACCCAGGTATTGCAAGCAAGTGCCTTTAACTGCTGAACCATTTTCCCAATTCCAGTGGTGGGCTTTCTAGTGATACAGCTGCCTTTGCATCACCCACACTCTTAGAAGTAACCCCAATAAACTCATCGGTTCACCAAGTTAGACTTTCTTGGTCTGTTGTCCTGTATGGAGGCGTGGATGTTTGTTCATATCTGCCCAAGGAAAGTCACACCATATCAGGCTTTCAATAAATATTGACCGAAGGAGTAAACTAGCAGACTCATTTGACCCGGAAACAAGTTTACCTTTCAAGGGTGCAGCTGACCCACATCACCCACCCTGACAGCGGTTTTTCTTTTCTTTTCTTTTCTTTTCTTTTCTTTTCTTTTCTTTTCTTTTCTTTTCTTTTCTTTTCTTTTCTTTTCTTTTCCTTTCTTCTCTTCTCTTCTCTTCTCTTCTCTTCTCTTCTCTTCTCTTCTCTTCTCTTCTCTTCTCTTCTCTTCTCTTCTCTTCTCTTCTCTTCTCTTCTCTTCTCTTCTCTTCTCTTCTCTTTTCTTTTCTTTTCTTTTCTTTCCTCTCTTCTCCTTTCCCTCCCAGTTTGTCCACTCTTCTATTCTTTTCTTTTCTTTCTTTTCCGTTCACCTTTCCTTTCCTGTTTATTACCACTTAGTACACATGGCTTTGGCTGGTCTCAATACTTGTCCTTTATGATGCTGACAAACTAGGAGACCAGTAAGTCAAATTTGGCCTGCAAACGTGTTTTACTAGGCTTGCAAAATTATTTACCCTTGAAATGCTTAAAATTATTAAAGATAAATCACCAATCTTGAACAGTGTGGAAATTTCACATTATAATCTAAACTGAAGAAAAAATCAGCTTTTGCCAAGATTGGTCCCATGGGCAGTCAGTGGGAGCTGAGTGACAGCTGCCCTTTGCAGAGGACAGAGTCCTCTGGTCCCTGCTCTGTCCCTGTGGCTGACACCAAGATTTGTACCCCTATGGCTTCTTCCACAGCCTTTTCCTCTCTGTGTTCCACCTGCTCATTCTTTGTAGGCTTTTGAGTTTCTAATCCTTAATTCTAGAAATAATGAAGAGATATATGGAACTTGTCTTGCAATCTCTGTCATTTCTGGGCTTTGCCAGTGCTGTTTTTCTGCCCACAGTGCTCACCCTTCCCTGGACAACCTATGGGTCTGCCTAAGTACCACCTCCTGCCAAGCCAGAACTTACTGTTAATCATCTCACCTGCTGGGAAGTTGTGGTAGTTTGAATGCATTTTCCTCAGAGACTCTGGTGTTTTATAAAAGTTTGTAAATTGGGTCTCTAGCTGCCTGGCTGGAGGAGGTGTCACCCGGGTAGATCTTGGGGTCCAGCCCCAAAGGTGTATTTTGGGGACAGATCTGAATTCTAGCCCAAAGGTATGCAGAGAGGTTTGAGCTCTGGGGTCTGCTTACTACATGACCACACTTGCTGCTTTTTGGTTTTTCTGGTTGGTGGTGATTTCTCTCTCTGCTTGAATTTATGATTGGGAGCCAGCTTCTTTCACCATTGAGGAACTTCCCCCTAGATCTATAAACTGAAATAAATCCCGTTCCTTCCATAAACTGTGTCTGGTTTGGAGGTTCATCCCAGCAATATGGAGTTGTGTTGCAGTCAGCCACACGCCACTGGGATGAATCTCCAAACCAGGCACAGTTTATGGGAGGAAACGATTTATTCAAGCTACAGATCCAGGGGAAGTCCCATAAAAGTGAAAGAGGCTGATCCTCTTTCACAGGTCCAAGCAGAGAGAGAAACCCACACACAGAACAGGGAACAGGCAGGAGGGGTCAAGGAGAGAATTTCTTCCTCTTTATATAGCCTTAGGGTGGGGTCTTTCAACCCTTCCCCAGACTTAATGGCTTCCTGAGTCTCTGGAATTTCCTCCCTGCACTGCCCACACAGGAAAGGATGTTTAGTTCTAGCTCTCCTGAGCTTCCTTACATCCTGCCCCCTACTGAGAGGCTGCCTTCCTGTGAATATCCTCAGAGACCAAACCAAGATTACTTGAAAGGTCAAGTTGACATCAAAACTTAATCCTCACAAGCTGTGTAGTACAGAAGTCATCCTGGCCATTCAATGTTGTGACTTCTCATCTTTTCTCCCACTAAATTAGAGCATTTTTAAGCCAAAGGTTTGCTGTGCTCATCTTAAGTCTAGGGGTTAACAAAACCAGTCCAGAGGTAAACCCTAACCTGTAGCCTATTTATGCAGAGCCCTCATGCTAAGGGGTTCCTGTATTTTTAAAAGCTAAAAAATAACAAGATGGTATGTGGCCCATACAGCCTAAAATATCATTATGTGGACTTTTACAGAAAAAAAAATCATCCATCCCTGCTCTAGCTTACCATCTGGCACAAAGAAAGAATCAAATAAATATGAAAGGCATAAACATCTGAGGAATACACATGTACTGGAGATTCCAAACTCAGTGGAGAGAGGAAGCCATTGCATAACTTCCTGACGTTGGTTATTTAACCTCGCCTCTTCGCTCCCCTCCCCATAATGCTGCACTGCTGAGCACGGGTGTTCTGTCCACTTGCTTATCCTGTTTCTCAAACTCAGACTTTCCAAGTTCACTTCTAGCCACAGAGCTGTGGAATTGCCCATTCTCTCAGTGAATGTGCATTGCTTTTTTCTTTATCCCTAAACAACTGGTTTCAGCATTCAAGTTACAACTCACAATAGCCTCTTTAGGGCTGCTTCCCCACATCTGTTGCCATAGTTCTCCACTTGAAGTTAATTTCATTTCTTTATTTACTTGTGTGTGAGCTCCCCCTTTCTCGTTCTCTCCACAAAGAATATAAGCTATTGAAGGCAGGCACAGGGCTTTCCTTGATTACTTATGGTAGAACACATTTAGGAGTATGTCTGGCATGGCAGGTTGCCGCAATGTATTTTGAATCAATTCAAGTTAATGCAAAGCATTTACATCAGCTTTATTTCTATAAATTTATTCAATTCAACAACCAAACCTGAGAGCCAAGCCTCTGTCTCAAGAGAAGAGTGTCAAAGTCTGGTGTGCTGAAGGGTGGTTGTTTGAAGCATGAGACTTGTCAATGGGGAAAATAGAATAAAGCACACATGCAAATATGAGGCCAAGGTGTCCCACTCGGCTGCAAGTCCTGAATGCCAGCTCCAAGAGAAGGAATGAGGCCCCCGGGAAACCCCGATGAATAACCAAGTGGAAACAGTCCAGTTCTTACTGCAGCCTCTCTTGCAGCTTTAAGGGAAAGGCAAAGATGAACACTGTGTGTCAGCCAGCAGCGAAGCCCTCTGAGGGAGCTTCAAGGCAGCAGGGGCCATTCTGATTATCAACTTGACATCCAGTAAAGCTGGCTTCAATTTAAACCCTGGCTCTCCTGGATTGAAATATGAAGGAAATTTGATTCTTCGTAATTGGAAGCTCCATCATTCTTACTGTTCTCTAGAAAGAAACTTCCAACAGTGAATCTATAAACATGGGTAAGAGTATACAAAATCTGATTTCAAGGAATAGATAGCTAGAGATAATTGATACTAATTTCACTACCCCTTGAACATTCAGTACCCAAGAGAGCACACTTTTGAAAACTCATTTTTTGTTCTAATTTTAGCTCATTTTTGACATTGTTTCTGTTTCATTCTGGACTTAATAAATCAGTAATTATTCTCTTGAGCACTTAGCTAAAAGGTTGCCTACTCAGCATGGAGCCATCAGCAGAAAGAAACATTAACCTTTCTGGATGAGCCATGGAATTTGATCTAATGACATGTCACCCTCACACACACCGGTGCCAAGCAGCATTTTGTGAGCGAAAACTGAACAAGAATCCATTGGCAGCTCTAGATCATTGGCAGACCTTTCTTGCTGGGCAGGTACCCAAGTGGCATCCTGGACTGTCAGAACTAGAGAAGGTGTTGGAGGTCATGTCCTAAGGACAGTTGACATCAGAGCTGCCAAAATCAAACCTGACAGATATGACCCAAAGCCAACTGTAAGAGTGGCCTGTTTCCACTTGGTTATAAAAGAGTTTTTCATTCATTTCATTCATTTTTGCATGCTGTCCTTGTATTCCAGGTCCTAGATCAGTCCTGGGATGGAGAGACAGTCACACGTGGTCCCTGTTTTCAGGAGCTCAGTGACAGACCAAGTCTGGAAATAATGATGCGACAGTGCCGGGAACACTCTGTCCAGCAGGAGGCAGCATGCATGAGAGGTAAAATGTCTTCTGGCCTCTTGCCTTTCTTCTTTCCAAGAGAACATGAATCTTTTGGCTTTCTGACTTGGCCGTCCATGCTTCCTGAAGTCTGTGTATCCATTCCTACATTCATCATGGAAGGGGCCGGGGAACAGGGACGACTAGGTGGTTCTTGTCCTGCAGGGAACATCAGATTAGTGGTGCGGGCAGGCAATCTTGCAAAAAATTCCAATATAAAGTCAGTTCATAAAGGTAGTTTCTGCTGGATTCCTATAGTGCTTCAAAACCCCGCATTTTTAGCCCAGAATTGGATTCCATAGATGAGAAGTTGAGACGTATTTTTAACAATCTGCCTTGGTGATTCCAACATGAGGTCAAACCTGAAAAGGACACCAGCAGTGAGCATTACTGTGGGGTTGGTGAGAGCTGCCATTGTATCATTTAAGTCTCTGTTTATATTAAAAGCCCCCCCTCTCTCTTTCTCTCTCTCTCTTTCTCTCTCTCTCTCTCTCTGAGTATGTATGGGTGCATGTCCACATGGTATGTATGTAAGGGCATGTGCATGCCACGGTACATATGTGTAAGACAGAAGATAACTTCAGGTTGTCACTCCTCACCTTCCCCCTTGTTTGAGACAGGATCTCTCTTGTTTAGCCGCTGTGAACACCAGACTAGTTGGCCTACAAGCTTAGGGATTCTCCTGACTCCATCCTGCCCCCCATTGCTGTAGGTCCATTGGATGACAGACATTTGTACTATTGGGGTCTGGCTTTACATGAGTTCTGGGGATCTGAGGTCTTGTGGTCAAGTTTGTTCAGCAAGTGCTTTAACCACTGGGTCGTCTCTCCAGCCCTGAAGTCTTATAAATGATCACTTTGTAAGTAACTATTTTATGGTGATTTTAGTATATGTCATGTCATATGCATCTGTGTTTAAAAATGTGCAGCTCTATATGTTTGAACTTTATGCATGACAGAAATTTATAGTTAAGTGCAAATTTAATACATATGAAGTGGTCAATAAGCTTCCTCTTTTATACACTATGCATTATATCTGTACTTTCAACATACACAGTGTCTAATGAAAGTCTTTTCACATTTTTGCAATATTTAATCTACCATACATATGAAAAAACCCCTGCCATTTGGGTCATCTTATTATATGAAAACCTAATCTATATCTGTTTGCTTTGACGAGATAAGTATTTGTTATTGTATATGAGATGCACTAAATCACTAATGGAGTCTTTTGTGGGTTTCTAGCATTGTTCCATAAATTTTGTAAAACATCTAACAACTGGATGTTTTTGTCCATTCTGTAGCTTTATTACCCCACCGAGCCAAAGAGTCTAAATTGTGCTTCAGGAGTAAATCTGAGTTAATACATGAAGGGCTTCTGTACAGTCCTTCTGTGAAGTGATGCCAGTTGTTGCTGCTCCTTTTTTTATGTTCAAGTATTTATGGCCCTGTTGTCCTGTATATGTCTCCTAAGACGCCATGATGAGAACAATGCTTTTCCAAGGCGATGCCCTCCAAGCCACAATTGAGTGGTAGGTACTCTCCAAACTAGATTTGTGAGTGATGCTAAACTTTCCCATGTCTGTGTTCCTGTGTTTTTTTTTCCAGGTAGGCTTATACCTTTGAGTTGCTTAAAATCCAGCCATAAAAAGTTTTATTGGCACTAACTCCTTGACATCTGTCATCCATAGTCAGATTGGGTCAGATCAACTGGGACAGATCTCAATCCTGATGGCAGAAGACAGTGAAGACCAAACTACCAGATGGTAAAACAACAATGTCTTTAGAGACAAGTTCCTGCTCTGGCTGACACCAGGGACTCATTGTTTGTTTTCCCAGCATGTGATTTCTGGGGGAAATTCTATTTTTTTTTTCAGCACCAGTCTTCCATAGTCTGATATCCAAACTGAGGGACAAGTGTCTCTCTCTAGAATATCTTTGCTCTTTTCAGTATGGTTACAGTTTCCCACTGTTTGTTGTCAGTACTCAGTCTTCAGGGATTTGGTGTGAAAATCCCTGAAACATGTCTGTATCTGAAATAAACACCATGAGACAATTATAAGTAGGAGTCAAGTTAGAAGACAGTTAGTTAGGATCAGGTAACCATTCATTCATTTCTCCATGCCCCCTTGACCTCATTTAGTTTTGGAAGGGCTGGCATTAGTGACTCCATTTTTTTTTTGTTGTTGTTGTTGGCTTTGAGACAGAGTCTTGCTATGAAGCCTAGGTTGGCTTCAAACCTATGATCCTTCTGCTATTCCCTCCCAAGTGCTGGGATTATACCACCAGACCTAGTGTGCTTTAATTTTGATCATCACAACTACCCTCTTGTTTATGACCAATCTCTGAAGACATCACTGATAAGTGATCTAGTGTTTTGATCTCCATGGTCCCTCTTTGCCTGGGGGATAGAGACATGGGTGCATTTACCTCCGTGAACACCATCTCTCAGAGAGATAAATTAGTTGGGATATTGTACCTGTCGGAGAGAGATAAGGAGGCCTAGTGGTAGCAGCAATAGTGAAGGAAAGAATATGCCCAGGACATGTTTCAGATAACCTTGAATCAGCACAGTAGAAGGAGAACGATTCCCATTGCTGTTGGGAATTTAGCTCAGGGGTATAGCGCTTGCCTAGCATGTGTGAGACTCTGAGTTTGATCCCCAGCAATGAAACAGCAGCAGCAACAAGAACAAACAGCAATAACAACAAAACCCACAAAGTTTTGAGCTGGGAAGATAACTCAGTGTGAAAGGTGTTTGCTTTGTTACCATGAGGACCCAAGTACTACCCCCAGGACCCATGTAAATGTTGTGTGGCATGTGCTTACAACTCATGCACTGGGGAGAAGGTTCCTGGAGATCATTTGTCAAAAAGGGTGGCCTAAATGGTGAGTTCCAGGCCACTAAAAGACCCTGTCTCAAAAAGAAGTGAGTAGTGTACATGAGAATAACAACCGAGGTTGTCCTCTGGTCTCTATTGTGCATTGCAAATACATATCTACACACATACATACACACCCACATAAACACACACACATATGTACACAAACCATGCACACAAACCAAACCCAACAAAACGATGCTCACTGCAAGTGTCGCCCACTGAGCAAAAGAGACATTAGGCACTTGAGTGAGAGCTTAGCAAAGACTGCGGTTAGTTTGTGACATGTTGAGTCTGAGACCCCTGTCAATAGGGAAGTCAGGTAGGCACTGAGCCCCAGGAGAGCCTCAGAGATTAAAGACACGAGTCAGTGGAGGTGATGCCTTGGGAGTGGACAGTCAATATTCTTAGATGCTAGGGTTCGAATGTGTCCCCTCTGAAATTTTGTTCCCAATGTCATCATGTTAAAAGATGGTATGTTTGGATGTAATTTTTAAAAATATTATCTAGGCTAGAGAGATGGTTCAGTGGTTGAAGACGCTTGCTTGCAAAGCCTAATGGCCGCATTTCAAATCCCCAGTACCCACATGAAGCCAGATGCACAAAGGGGCACATGCATCTAGAGCTCATTTGCAGTGTCAAGAAGCCCTGGGGTGCCAGCCGAGATTTTCTCTTCCTCTCTTTCTTTGCAAATAAATAAAAAAGTATTTTTTTTTTTTAAAAAAAGATGGTATGTTTAAGAGGGGTCAGGCGAGATGGGCTCCGCCCTCAGCAATGGGATTCAAAGTCCTTTATAAGGCTTCGATGGATGGAATTGTTGGTGCCCACCTGCCTTCCCACCTTTTATATGGAGGAAGCCATGATAAGTCCACATCAAAGACTTCCCGACCTCCCACCTTCGTGAGACTAAATGTCTGTCCTTATAAACTAGCCAGTCTTTGACATTCTGTGACAGTGACACAAAAGACAGCAGGTGATCACCATCAGTAGGGTTAATGTCAACAGCAACTAAAGTCTTTTAATTGGTTGTACCTTTTTCTAAACTCAAAGTGAATAAGAAAACAAAGCCCAGTTGGGGACCAAACGACACAAGCTTGAAACATATGCCAAAGAGGAAAGCTGAGCAAACCAGAGCTCCTGCGCCTGTGACCCTCACCCCTGGTGACTTGGTGAAAGTGGTTTTCTTTTTTCTTTTCTTTTCACTATTGGCTGTCATTTTTTAAAAAATATTTTTATTTATTCATTTTCAAGCAGAGATAGATAGATAGAGAGAGAGAGAGAGAGAGAGAGAGAGAGAGAGAGAGAGAGAGAGAGAGAGAGAGAGAGAGAAAACCAGGGCCACCACCTTGTGGGTCTGGCTTATGTGGGTACTGGGGAATTGAACCAGGGGCCTTAGGCACTGGAAGCAAGTGCCTTAACTGCTGAGCCATCTCTCCGGCCCTAGCCATCATTTTTAATTTCCCTTCTGTAGTCACAAGGAGCAAAATTGGAAGTCGGATATACCATCTCCTCTTAAAAATTGGTGAAAGCACTGTAAAAATTATTTTTGAAGAAACATTAAAAAACGTTCTCATTAGTGTAGGTTTCCAAAAGCAGAAGTTTATTTAAAACACAGGTAATAGGAGCATTTCTTCTTGAGGTTTTTATTTCTTTGTTTATTCATTTTACTCTTGAAAAAGTTAAAGCTTTGAGTCCATCTTACTCTTTACTATTGACTCATTTTTCATATCTGAATTCAAAGCAACAATTTCTGTTATTAGACCATAAGACTAATATGTCCAAAAACTACCTTATGACTGCCTGTGAAGAAAGGTGGAAAAATTCTTGAAGTCTGCTAATTTGAAACTAAAAGGCTTCTGGAGATTGTGTATTTTTGGGTGAAGTTCATTCATTACATTAAAAACATAATGAAACAAAATGACTTCTCTTCTAATTAACTTGGTATTTTTGACAATTTTGATATTGTATATGGACTTTTATGATAAAAGGGTGTCATGGTTTGATCCAGGTGTCCCCCACAAACAAATGAATGTGTTCTGATAGCTCGATCCTCAGCTGATGGCAATTCGGGAATTAGAACCTCACTAGAGCTGTGTTGTTGGGGCGGGTTTATGGGGGTTATAAGCCAGCTCCCCCTTGCCAGTATTTGGCACACCTTCCTGCCGCTGTTTGCAGTGCTGTGGCAGAGGTGACGTCCAGCCCTCTGCTCATGCCATCGTTTTCCCTGCCAGGATGGAGTCTCCGCAAGCCGCTTTTGCTCGGGTTCTTTCTGCGCAGCAACTAAGAAAGCTGACCGCAACAAAGGGTAATATTGTATCTTAAGAAAAATCTAACATTGGTTACAGGATGTTATTCAAGGTTATAAAGAATTAACCAAATCAGCCTGAAAGTATAAAGATTACATGTGTGAAATCCTATGGCACACACACAATTTCCTTGGGTGGGGGAACTGCATCCATCAAAAAACTCCACTGCTAGTCAAAGTGACCAATTCCTAAAGGAAAAACCACCAGAGAAGGACTTGAGTATCTTTTCAGTTGGAAGCCCATAGAGTAATAGCTATTGTTTTTGAGCAATATATATATATATATATATATATATATATATATATATATATGAGACATGAGTATAATAAGTGCTCAACTGGTCTTTTGAGAGCTAAGCAAAGACCTTTCTCTGCTATGTATGAATGAACACTACATAGACAAACAAAGAAAACCCAGACAACTACCTGCTTTTTCTTCTTTCATAAAGGATCTGTTCTCCCTGCTTCTGCCTAAGGTCAGTTTTGTTATTCCCTGGATCCCAATCCCTCTGGGTTATATACTTTGCTTCTGCAATTATCATCTCTTTCCTTCAACCATGTTTCCCCTCCACTAAACATACCTCAGTATCCCCACATAAAAACAAATCCTCCCCTGGCTTCATGTCCCTTTCCAGTTATAGCCTTACTGTGGTAGTTTTGAATAAATGTCCCACAATAGAATTTATTATAATTGTGTTTATTAAATTGTTAATTGTCTCCAGGTTTCTGGCTGGAGGAAGTGTCATTTTGGCCTGGCCTCCTGGAGTCATGACACCCTTTCTAAATTGGATGCAAAATTCGAGGGATACATATGCAAAACAGCAGCCCCAGGTCTGGCAGTTCTGCATTTTGTGAATTACAGTGTTACAGTATGCTTGCTTGCTTGCTTCTGGAGGTGCTGTCTCTGTCTCCGCTTGGATCTGGAAAAGGGGGCCAGCCTTTTTTCTTAACTTCTCCTCTGTCTGTTACTTCAATAAATACTTTCCTCCCCAAAATTGTGACTGGTTTGGAGATTCATCCCAGCAACGTGTGACTGACTACTCTTATGTATCTGCTTCCCTAAAGGCAAAAGCATCTTTAATGTGTTTTCTATACTTCTTTGCTTCACATATTCTCTGAAACAGACCTAAACACTGCTACTTGAATGAAACTTGCTGATAGCTTCACAGCCGACTTCCATGTTAAAGCTAGCGGTCAATTCCAGGTGTTCCTCTTCCCTGATCTCTCTGTGTGTTCCATGTGTTTATTCCTTCCTTCTGGAAATAATACTCTCTTAATTTGGTTTCTGGGACTCTTCCCTCTCCTGGCTTTCCTCCTACTTCACTGCCAGCTCTGTCACTATTGTGGCTTAATCTCCTTTTCTCTAACACCTCTAACTATGGGATGGCCCAGGTTGCAGTTCTCAGATCCTTGTGCTATTCTTTCTGCATTTACTTCCTAAGTAGCCTCACCCTGTTCCATGGCCTTGATTTCTACTCTGTCCATTCTCACAGGGACCCATTAGGACTGAAAGATTTACAAAGTTACCTCTAACCCATTGCTCTCTTCTGAGCCCCAAACTCGAGAATACAACTGCTTTTTCGATACCCTCAGCATGATTGTCTCATATAGATTTCAAGTCCAGCATTCTAAAAGTAATTATTTACTTATTCCCATAAATATGATGGAACACTTCCCCATACACTCTTGCTACTTCCATAATTAGTGCTGCCATTCATGTCACTGCTTAGGTAAAAAACAAAGACAGCTTTATTAACCTTATTTTTCCATACCTTGATATGGATTCACCTGCGCTCTTGACCCCCATTCCCCCAGCCCCTGCACAAAAAGATATATTGAGATCCTATCTACCAGTACTTCAGGATGAGCCTTTATTTGGATACAGGGTGGCAATGTTTTGAATTAAGTTCACATCGTAGTAGAGTAAGTTGGTCTCTGATTCAACATGACTGGTGGTCTTATGAGGAGAAGACGACTCTATGAAGAGAGGGACAACAAAAGTAGAGATTGAATCTGCTCATTTACAAGCCAAGGGCTGGAAAAAAAAACCCGCTAGCAAATCAGCAGAAGCAACATGGGCTTACGGACACCGTGATATCAGACATCCAGCCCTCGGGATTGTGAGACGGTGGCTGTCAATCGCTTTAAACCATGCTGTTGCTGATAGTGCTTTGTTAACAGCACCCTAGGAGCCAAGTAATGCCCCATATTCCACTCACCAGCAGGTCTCCTTGACTTCCTACCTTTCACAGGATAGAAATAGTTTATTCACCAGGCTTCCTTTCCAAGCCCACCAGAGGCCACTTCTAACACTGTAATCAAGCTTCATTTTCCTGATGGAAACCAGGCTGTACCACTCATTTCTCAAGATCTCCACGTGGCTTCTCCTTGCAAATGCCTTATCCAAGCACCCAGGGCTCCGCACAGCCTCACTTCCAGCTTCCCCTCGCCTCTTCCACTCCACTCTTTTTTCTCTCAGGTTTCCCCACATCAGCCTTCTCAATGTCACTGAACCACTCCAAACGGGTCTAGTCGTAGAACATCTGCCTGTACAGTTCTCTCTGCCTGATGCTTCACATCGTCTTATTTCTGTGTGTGCCCAGGGGCGTGAGCACAGGCATGTGGGTACAGAGGTCAAAGGACAATCTGGGGTGTTCGTCCTCTCCTTCACATGGTTTGAGACAAGGTCCTGTATAGTTCACCAGTGCATCTTCCAAGTTAGGTGGCCTTCCAGGTTCCAGAGAATATTCCTGACTCTGCCTCCTTCCTTGGCCCTGGCACGCTGGGATTTCAGATGCTCACACTGCAGCAGGTGGCTGTGCGTGGGTCCTCGAGATTTGAGCTCAGGTCCTCAAGTTTGCACAGCATGTGCTTCTCCACGGAGCCTATCATTCACCTGTTTGATCTCATCCAGATCCTTTCTTATCTCCCAAGAATTTCTCTACGGTTATTTGTCCTAAATCGGCCCTCTGTCATTTCATTCTGCTTTCATTTTTTTTCCCAGCACTTATACGCATCTGAAATTTTAGCTATTGATCACAGTGCTGAATGCTCGTGCCTTTGCAGCGTCTTGAACATGGTAGGTACAGAATGAACAGAGGAATGAATGAATAAATAAATGAATAAAATTTAGCACTGTGCAGAAATTCAAACACAAAATAAAAACATCTGACTCATACATCTTCCTTTTATTATTTTTTTTTTTTTGAGGTAGGTTTTCATTTTAGCCCAGGCTGACCTGGAACTGACTTTGTAGTCCCAGGCTGGTCTCGAACTCACAGCAATTCTCCTACCTCTGTTGTCCGAGTGCTGGGACTAAACGTATGTGCCACCATGCTTGCCTATCTTCCATTTTTTAATTAAGATTTTAAAGAGAACTTTTAGAACTGACCATCTCCCTGGCAAACAAACATTCACCTGAAGTTTAGAAATTTCAGTTTCTTGACCAGCTTTTGTCTATGAAATCAGCTCATGTTAAATCAAATACTTTTATTTGAGTAACACAAGTAGCAAAATCTCAATTTCAATATAAATGCAAAGAGAAGTATTTGGCAAAATGAATGGTGATTTATATGTAGGAAGTTTTTTTTTTTTCCCTTGGTTTTGCAAGGCAGGGTCTCACTCTAGCCCAGGATGACCTGGAATTCACTATGTAATCTCAGGCTGGCCTTGAACTCATGGCGATCCTCCTACCTCTGCCTCCAGAGTGCTGGGATTAAAGGTGTGCACTACCACACTGGGCAAAATATTTTTTTTTCATGCCATTTGTGTTAGAATTTTTACTGCTGTGACAAATACTTGGGTAAAATAGTTCGAAGGAGTTTGAAGGGTTAATTTTGGCTCACAGTTTCAGAAGTTCAAGTTTATGGTCAATTACTGTCATTGTTTCTAGGCCCAAGGCAAGCAGAGGCTTCAAGGCAGAAATGCATGGTAGAGAAAACTGCTTCCTGACAACCAGGAAGCAGAGAGAGAGAAGAGATCAGGGCCAAGACATAGCATTCCGGGGATGCCCCTTCTCCCTTGTCCCTAAGGCATCCAACTGAGTCCTATGCCCTACATTCCTACCGTTCCCATTAACGTCATCCAATTATGAGACAATTCATGCATTAATTCACTCTGATATCAGAGCCCTCACAATCCAATCACTTTCCAAAAGCCCAAGGGGGGACAACCAAACCTGTAACACATGAGCCTTCAGAGACACTTCAGATTTAAATTTTAACATTTTGAATGCTCATAATTAGCTTATATTATTCAAACAAAAATAGCACAGCCACAAATATTACCTATTATTATTTAATTATTATCTAATAATTAATAACTATTCATTGTTATTATTTAATTATTATCTAATAGTTGATAATAATCATTATTTATTATTATTTAAGAAAGTGACTCTCAAACAGGTTTTAATGACAGTCAACTTAAACTCAAAATATAAAAAGCAAGTAGGAACCAGGCATGAAGAATGTCTTAGATAGCTATATCTGAGTAATGTGATACACCTACTACTTGGCTTCAACTGAGAGAGTAGGCCTAAGAAATATCCACAGAACACCAGGGCAAGTAAAATCCTCTCAGACATTCAAAGAAACTTGGCAAGTTTCAGATGTCCTTGTCCAAGTTTTCTAGTGACAGTTTTGAGATCCAGCTAAGTCATCCCATGCCCATAAGTTTTAATTTGTGAGATGTGAGCTGTCAATCTTTATTACAAAGATAAAAACAGTTGTCAGTAAAAACAGATGTTGTGGTTGCAATATTTAGATGAAATATTGATGGCTTCTAAAAGACCAGCTGGTAATCACTATTTTTTGATTGTAGAACTGGTAATTCCAGTGGCTGGGTTCTACTGTAAGATCCCTCGGGAATTTGCTTTAAAATAGTGTGTAGTCCAGGCTTATGATTTAAGAAGAATTTCTGAGAAGGGTCCTAATGTCAAACTTGTTGTCAGGGGGAGCAGCTGCCCCTGAACTTACATTATCTCCAAGTTTCTAAGGCGTCCGCTCTTCACTTGACTAAGCAAGGGATCATGCTAAGAATCATCGTGGCTCCAGAAAACTGGTTGTGATTTGAAACAGGAATTTAGTAAAGTAAGTCAATGTGGTAGGAAGTCCTCATTCAGGAGAGGAAGAAAAGTGTTCACAACCATTGAGCTTGGGAAAGAGCTGATCTCATGTGAAGAACAGATGAGCAAATGAGAATTAATAAATCGTCAAACATGCCCTACCTAGTAAACCCGCAAACTTATAAGATGAGCTAGGAAAGAGAAAACAAAGAATTGCTCTAACTAACCAGGAAATATACCAACCAAGTTACAGGAATTACGTTATACTTCTTGCTATGGTTTAAATATGAAATGCTCCCTATAGGCTCTCATGTTTGAACACTTGGTCCCAGTTGGTGGCACTGTTTTGGGAGAACTATGAGGTGAGGCCTAGCTGGAGGAGTGGGGAATGGGCATCAAAGGCTCTAGACTGGTTTCACCTCTGCCCAACCCCCCTACTTCTTGTTCCAGTAAGATGTGAGCAAGGTATACTGTAAGTTCCTGGCACAAATAACAGGAGAATATCCCCTTGCCATGCCTTCTCTACCATAAAACGGTGAGCCAAAATCAATATTTTCTTCCCTAAATTGCCTTTTCAAAATACCAGGTATTAAAAAATAAAATACCTGGTATTTTGATAACAGTAACTAATATAACTCTTAGTAATGGTCCTAAATGTAACTGGACTTAGATCCCTAATTGAAAGAGGCAGAGAGGATGATTGGATTAAAAAACAAAATTCAATTATTTTATGTTTGCAGAAAACATGCTTCACCATCAACAAAGTCCACAGACAGCATGGAAAGGAAAGAGCATCCCACGGAAATAGAATCTGAAGCCACCTGGAATTATGCATATTTGTCAAAGCAGACTTTAAGCCAAAATTAGTCAGAAGACATAAAGAAAGTTGCTCTGTAATGAGAAAAAGAACAGCCCATCAAGAAGATATAAATACATATTACCATACATTATCCCAATTTCATTAAACAAACACAACTGGATATAAGAGACCACAGTTCCAGGTGAAATAATAATTGGAGATACCCTACTCTCAAAAAATAACCTAAGGACCTCATGGTATTATCAAAATGATAACAAGCCAAATTCAAAATTAAGTAGAAGGAAAGAAATAAAGATCACAACTAAATAAAAACCAAAATAATCCAAAGTATCAATTAAACAAAGACTTGGTCTTTTGAAAAATAAACTACATTGACAAATCCTTAGCTAGAGAGAGAGAGAGAGAGAGCAAGAGAGAGAGAGAGAGAGAGAGAGAGAGAGAGAGAGAGAGAGAGAGAGAGATGAAATTAATAAAATTTGACATGGAAAAAACAGTAAACGAAACATACGCTGCTGAAGGACAAAAGAACATTAGGAAATATTTTGAAAAATTATGCTCCAATATATTGGGAAGCTTTGAAAAATAAATAAATTTCTGAATACATGTAACCTACAAAAGTAATCTAAGCAGACCTTTAATTGCAGTGGGATTGAAGCAGTTTGGGGAATCTTAAAAAAGAAAAGCTTAACACCTGCTGAATTCTACCAGACGTTTAAAGGCAAAACTATCACCTTGAATAACAAGGGAAGAAGCACTTCTAAACGCAGTCTGTGAAACCAGTATTACCCTGATGCCCAAACTGGGTGAGGTTACAACAACAAAAACTTCAATAAAATCGTTTTAAACTGAATTCAAAACCACTAAAAAAATCATATACTGTGATAAAAGTTTCATTCCAGGAGTGCAAGTACGATTAAACATAAATAAATTACTAAATACATTATATGACATAAAGAGAATCAGGGACCAAAAAGAAAAAAAATCACATGATAATTTGAACAGATACAGAAAAACTCTTAGGAAACTAAAAGTATAAGACTCCTACTTCAATATAATAAAGGCTATATGTAATAAAACAATACTGTACAGAAAAGGTAAAGCTGAAGGATTTCCTCTAAAATCAGGAATGAGAGAAGACCTTCACTCTAATTAAATAATATGCTTGAATTCATAGCCAGAGCAGTAAAGCAAGAAGAAAAAATACAAGGGATATAAATAGGAAAGGAAGCTAGTTGTGATGGCGAAAGCCTTGAATCCCAGTACTAGGGAGACAGAGGTGGGGATAACCTTGAGTTAGACTGGGCTAGAGAGGAACCTTACCTCAAAAATAAAAATAAATGAAGGGAAAAGGTTAAATTATATTTGCAGAGAATATGGTATGAAAGATATGATATGAAAGATGTTAAAGATATGAAAGATGTTAAAGACTCAGCCAGAATACTCTTAGAGCTTACAAACATTTTCATCAAAATACCAGGATAGAAAACCAACATATAAACATCAGTCAGTTTTCTACATGCCAACAACGACCTCACTGAAAAAGAATCAGAAAAAAAAAATCTAACTCACAACAGCTTCAAACAGTCCTAGCGGAAACAACATTAAGGTTCTCTGTGATGAAAACTATAAAGCACTCATAAATAAATGGAAGGTATTAAAAGATGGAAAGAGATCCCATGGTCATGAACTGGAAGAACACATATTGTTAAAATGGCCATATTACCATTCTGATGCGATGCAATGCAATCCCATCAGAATTTCAATGATGGTCTTCATGGAAATAGAAAAATCAATCATGAATTTCATATGGAAGCACATTAGCCAAAGATCCTGATAAAAAAGAGCAACGTTGGTGGTTATCCCTACACCTTACTCCAAGCTGTAAGAACCAAGCTAACGAAACAGCACTATCTTGGCACAGCAATGAGTATGCAGACCAGGCTACATCCCTTTGATTCTTGAAAAAGACACCAAAAATAAGTTACTTAACAAGTGCTTCTGGGAACATTGGGTATCCCCATATAGAAGATGCTTAACTTTCACCCTGTACAAAATGGATCAATTCAAAAACCTTTTTTTTAAAGCCTTAATGTAAGACCTGAAATTCTGTAAGTACTATGTGAAGGCACAGGGAAAATACTTCACAGACAATCCCCTCCCAAGAGCTCAGGAAATAATACCAAGAATTATTAAAGAAATGGGATTTCATGAAATTAAGAAACAATTGACAAAGTTAACAGAAACACACACACACACACACACACACACACACACACACACACACACACATATCCAGCTAGTCACCTGACAGGGGACTAATATCAAAAATATATTTAAATCTCACAAAAAAGGACCAAAAGAGTGAAAAATCCACCCAATAAAGGAGCAAACGCACATAACTGACAATTTTCCAATGGAAGCCTGCAGCTGGGCATTCAGTGCAGGAAAAATGTTCAACATCGTTAGGCACTGGGAAAGTGCAGATCAAAGCTCCATTGAGATTCCATTGCATCCCATTTTGACTATTATCAAGAAAGAATGTTGATGACTGTGTATATAGTTCTACTGTTGGTAGGAATGTAAATGAACTTGGTCACTACCGAAACGGGCACCAAGTTGCCTCCAAATGTTAAAACTAGATCCAGCTATACTGCTCCTAATTCTTAAGCATTTTTTCAGGGAGGGACTGTGGAATGCTCTCTCTCCTTATAAATATCCATTCCTCTCACAACTCTCTCCCTCAGTGCCCAGGGTATTGCCTTAAAAAGCAACAGCTACTTATCGAACCTGCCAGTGTGATTTGCACGTGAAACCTCATATAACTCCCCAAACAACCCAAGGAAATAGATGCTATTTTTATCTCCATTTTACATACTCCTTGAATCAGCAATCCCATTTATAAAATTTACCCTATGCATATATATATATACATATATATATATATATACATATATATATATATATATGCCTATAAAACAAGCCCATATACAGGGTCATTCATTTCAGGAGTCAGTGTGGTAAGGAGCAGAAGCTTAACTAAGAATTAGCTTAACAAACTATGAGAAGTTTAAACAATGCATCATTCCTACATTTACTGGGAAGAATTCAGTGGCTCTGTATCATGTAGTTCAGAAGAGTTTCTAAGATATATCGTTAAGTGGGGGAAAAAACAAGTTACATATTACTGTGTGGATGGAAATAATATATTTGGGATATATTCGATTATCTGTGCTCATGGATTATTTCTGGAAGGCTATACAAGAAGTTGACAGTACTTGCTATCTCTAGGGAGAGAAACTTGAGGATAGGCTGCCTTGGGTCAACACTGTAAGACTCTTAGAAATTCCTTCTCCCATTATTATAGCAAAATGAGAGTGAACTTACTGCCCCCTCCCCTGTATTCATTGTTACATTCTGCAGACATTTTTTTGTCACAGATGGCCAGTCACATAGCATGAGGTGAGAAACTACCAGAGCTTTGAAGTTCAATGAGACAAGTATTTGCTTTAACTGTGATAAGGAAGTTAGGAAAAGATGAGGCTGGAGGATACCTGGGGAGGATTATCTGAACTGCCCCAGAACCCATTATAAGTGTGTGAGTTGCTAGGTGCTTGTAATTTACATGTCTAATGTCATGAACACATCTCTGTGCTCTACTATCAAATCCCTTTGTAATCGGGGTTCTGGGCCAAGACTTTTCTATGCTTGGACTGCCCGAACATAAAAGTAAACTCCACTCTCTTGCTGAATCGCTCTGCCTTTTGTCACTGGGTATTTCCACAGCACCATCTCCACCTCTCCTCTTCCCAATCCAGCCAGGTTAAAACTAGGACCAGGGCTCTGGAGCTACCCCTGCTATGGTAACTGATGCTTCAAAGGTCTCGCTCCAGCAGCAGTGAGAGGGTCCAGCCATCAGCCTGGTTCCTGAAGGCTCCCATGGAATCACTTAGTGCCTCTCCCCCGCTTCCCATCTCTCTGGCTCTTTTCTCCAAAGCTCTTAAAAGACTTTCTCCCTCAACTGTCCTTTCTTCTCTCTCTCCCTGACTACTCCTGCTGTAAGATGTGTGTTGTAGAAATATCCAGTAATAGACAAAGCCTTCACAGCAAGAGGAGAGGGGAGTTTTAATTTTACACCCGGGCCCGGGGGCCAAGCATAAATGAAGCATTGGTCACGAACCCCAGTTACAAAGAGATTTTATAGTCCATACAGAGTAGGGTATGTGATTATACATGCAAATTACCATTACCTAGCAGTTCACACATTTACAATAGGTTTCAGGAAATTCAGATACTCTCCCCAGGTATTCTCCGGCCTCGTCTCTCCTAACTTCCTTATCACACAGAACTTCAGAGCCCTGACAAGTTTCTCACCTCATGCAATGAGATTGGCCATCTGGCAGACAAATGTCAGTAGGATGTAACAGTGAATACAGAGGGTGGGGTGGGCAGTGAGCTCACGCTCATTTTGCTACAATATATGTAATTTCCCCACTCTCCCCTCCTACCTGAGCCCCCTTTCTCCTCCTGCCTTTTGGCTCAGAGCTCCTCTTTCACTTCCCACTCTTTCCCTTCCGTCTTGTTCCATCTTTGAGTTCAATCCCCTTCTGTCCCTTTCCATCCTTGCTGGGTTTTGGGAGTTTTCTTCTACCTGCCTTTTTTCTCTTGGCTCCAACTCAGTGTTCCCCTTCCCTCCCTCCCTTCTTTCTGCTCCCCTTCTCCATCCTGGGTCCAGAGCTGCCTTCCCTCCCTCTCCAAACCAGGCCACTCTCTCACTGGCATTAAATAAAACCTCTTTGCCCAAGAAGGCTGTTTCAGAGTCCTTACCACAAACCTGACAAATACCACTTTGGCCTGATGCCACCTCTACACCTCCATCATAGTTTCATCTGCCTGCTGTGTTCCTCAGCCCCCAAGACTGGAAACCATCCCACCACCAAATGCAGATTTACAGGCTTTATTTTTAAATCTAATGGAGATCAAACTATAGAAGTAGGTGTGATAGAATCATTCTAAAATTTACCAAGGTGCTGGAATTTATTCTTTTCAATTAAAAACTGAAACACTGATAGATAATAGGGATGGAAGTGTTTGGGGGGAGGGACTGGGAGAGTAGGGATGGAGCAGAGATATACACAAAACTAAATCTAAAATGAACTGGCACCAAAGAACTCCTGGACAACAGGTTAAAAGATATAAATCTCCAAAGGAATATGAGGATATCATCTGGTAAGAAGGGCCCTGAAGAGGGTGGGGTGAATCCTAACCCTAAAATATTTGACTCTGGCTTGGAACTCCCAGTGCCAGAAATTGGTTACTACCCACATGGAGCTGTTGATCTGTGAGACCTATGAGGTCCCCAAAACAAGACAGGCTTCTGTCAAAGCACTTGATTACCCACCCCGGACAAAAGACTATTACTGAAGACACCACATACTGCTGACACACAACATGGAGAGACCTGGCTAGAGCCTGAAAAGAAGCCAGTTAGTTCCCAGATAGTGCTGCAATGTGCTACATGAGCTGCCAGGGGAAATCCTTGAACATTACTGGGGGAAAGCAGGGGACACTGCTATACGACAGCACCTGAGAGGCCATGTTGAAGGTCTGTGAAACATTTCTATAACCTTAGACTAACTGTTGCCTTAGCCTCTGTAAAACTGCTTATGCCTTAGGAATTTTCCAAACTGCTATTTAGCCTTGGATCTGAGAGGCCATAACAGGTAAACAACATAAGAGTCCATAAAAGGTAAATAGATGCTATACTGATGCCATGGTCTCAGGAATTACCCCCTTGACCCAATACCTCAATGATTAAGGGGAAACAGCTGCAAGCCAGAGGTTATCTAACCAGAGGGATAAAGTTCAGGCCCTCTGCTTACCTTATCAAGGGTACACAGACCTATGGCCTAAGTAAGCAGTTGAGGCAACAAGGAACCAATCTCCTTGAAGCACATCAACCTCATGAATTAGCCAATCACCCTTGCATAGTTTGCTCCTGCCACTAGCTGCATCAATCATTTAAAAAGAGTATTTTATAATTTCCCTCTGTATGATATAATTTGCTGTGATGTAATTCAAGTCTCCTGCTCTGTGATTTTATGCTTTAAAAGGAGCCTGCAAGCTCCATTCGGGGTCTCCTTCTTGCTAGAGGGTGGACCCCTGCATGCTGGTTTGCTGTCTCAAGAAATAAATGCTCTTGCTTTTGCATACATGGATGGTGGTCTTCATTGGGATGAATTGCGGACCCTAACACAACTAGCATGACAAGATGTACACACCTGTGCAATAGTGGCACCCAATCAAGGTGGGTAACCAAGGGCTCTCTGATTGGATAGAAGATGCATTCAGTGACAAGGAATCCATAGCTGGAAATGGAATCAAAGCCCAAATCCTATGGACATCAAGAATCTGGACTCCAAGGAAAAGCTTCCACTAACCTTGGGCCGAAGGAGAGGATGCACCCATCATAATCTCTAGAAACTAACAATGCTTGTCCCATTTGACCTATGCTGATCTCACTCTCCAATGGAGAATCTGTTTTTGTTTTTCAGAAAGCAGAGAGAGCTGAGGATGACCTAAACCTACCAAAAAACAATAACTGATAGCTGACTCCCTGGCAGGAGATGAACCACCCCTCATACATCAGCTAGGGCCCAGGTGAAACCACAGAGATGGATTGGTGAGATGAACAAGAGTGCTGCTTCTACAATAAGCCTGACAACCTGTGCCAAGGTGGTGAAGACAGACACAGTGGCTACTCAAAGCATACCAAAGCAGAAATCCAGAAGCTACTAAGGGCTCAGCACTATAGCAGACTTAATTTTGCAAAATTTGCAGAAGAGGGGCAGAAAGATTGTAAGAGCCAAGATGGAGGCATTGCACTCCCCTCCCCAAAAATGACTGACTTCTTCTGGCACAACTTATAGCCCACAACTCCATGGAGCATACCAGCAATCCCACTGAGGAGGTCAGTGTACTGGGGCAGGGAGGAGGGAAATGGTGGTACTAATAACACATGACCTATTCATTCAAATTTTCTAAATAATAATAATAATAATAATAATAATAATAATAATAATCCAAACACTGAAACTATACTGAAGCTTTTTAAACCACAGAAGTGGGGGCATGTTCTCTATAAATAAAAATTTACGAAGGCAGTCATATTAAAATGTTTCTGGTCTACGAAGATTAAGAGCCTCTGGGACATCCATGGAGAGGGCAAGGAGACCCGTGAAGCTGTTGGGTTCTTCCTATGCCATGCTTCTTTATTCCCCACCCTCAAGGTGGGTATTTGAGAAGTTTCCTCTGAAGGCATACCAGCTGAGCTGTCATCCTCCAAGGCTTCCCCAGCACCACTTGCTGTTATTTTTGGCAAGCTATAACTTTTTGATGCTGTTCCATTGTCCCTCCTGTGGCTGCCCTTGTCTGATCTTTAGTATTTTAATTAATGTTGCTTAATTATACTTGGCCTCCTGAGGCTTTTAAAGGAGTGAATTCAATGGAGGGAACTCAATGAATGAATTCTCCAGTTTCCTGCACATTTTCTATCAAGAACCTCACACCCAGGGACATAGCCAGTCATTTCTAAGACTTCATCGGTGCCATAGAGAAAGACCATGAGATGTTTGGAAAGAAAAAAAGAGCCTGACAAATGACTCTTTCACATCATTCCAATGGATGAAGTGTATGATGGTGTAGATGAGGCAAAATTTACCTCCATAGTCTAATTTTATTTGGGGGCTGGATCTGAGAATTAACATAATAGGTCAGAAGGAAACAAACATGCAAATTTATTTAAAATAAGTTTTTTTGTGTGTGGCATGGAAGCCTTCCTAAGGAAGTGGAGACCCAAGGATGCAGTTAAGAACCGAGCCAGACACTTTTAATCCCAGCACTTGGGAGGCAGAGATAGGATGATGGCTGGGAGTTCAAGGCTAGCCTGGGACTACAGAGTGAGTTCTACGTCAGCGTGGGCTAGAGTGAGACCCTCTATAAAAGGAAATAACTGAATACTTACTGTGCTTAATTAGACAAACAGTGGGAAGCTGTGAATTTATGATGAGTCAAGGGGTTTAGTCAAGGGTAGCTAATTGGGTGGAGAGGTGACCAGAAAGATAAGGGTTAGGTGTAACAAGGCTTGTTTGTACAGACTTTCCTTGACCACAAGTTTCCATCCTTGATGACACAAATGTACTTTCTTGCTGGTCCAGGGAAGAATATTCCCCATGGAAATTTCATCTCTTGCTTTAAGAAAAAGAAGAATAAATTGGTTTTTTTTTAAAAAATACACTGGCTGCATTTAAAAATGTCTTACCTTAAAATAATAAACCAGAATGGCACATTTGAAGGTGACATGTTCTGAACTTAATTTAGTTCTATATTACTGGTGATATCCATGGGGCAGTGTTAACCAAATAGAGCCTAAAAGCAAATGAGACCTTACAGGAAGCGTCACATCCAGGTGTGGTGATCAGTGTCCTGTATCTCCTAAATGTGTCACATGCTGTGCCTTTGTGATCACATAGCTGTTCCTTCCTGTTGTGGAGAATGTTCTTCCAGCACCTGAAGTTCAGCCCATGTCTGTTGACCCTATGTGCTGTTTTGACTTCTCACAGATACAGTTTGCTGTCCTTAGAGTTTTTGTCCTGTCTTAGCTTCACATTTTGGGGTTCTTTGGTTATCCTCAGACCTGATTGGCTTTTTACTTGCTTAGCTTCCTCATAGTTTTCATTTTTTTTTAGACAGTCCAAATCCCTCCTCCCTTGATTTTTCCATAGCTCTCCTTTCAGTTCAAGCTCAAGTGTTCTTGCTGCTAAGCTGTCACAACCAGTCGTTTCTTTCTTTTGCGTGTGTTTGTGTTTGTGTGTGTGATGTATGTGTAGCGGGTGAGCTGAGGATTAGAATTTAGATAATGTCCAGCAAAAGTTCCAATGATCACCAAATTTAAGGAGTACCCAAATTCTTGTCTACAAAGTTAAAGAATTAAAATCATAGACAACCAGATATTAAGGTATAGTAGGAGACTTTATTTAAGGGAACATGGGGAGTTACAGAGTTCTCCAGCCACCAGTGTGGGGAGAACACACTGCAGAGGTGTTAGTCAAAATTTATGTAGTTTAATTAAATAGGCAGGAAAGAAAGATAATAGAGAGACTCCATCATGAGAAAAAGTTCACGTGGGAAAGAATCCTGAGCCCCACCCTCTCACCCCAGCCTAAGCCTGAGGGCTGGGGTAAGGGGCCTTACCTAGAAAATGAAAGTCCTCCTTCTAGGATACCACGTGGGAGAAGAGACTGGCCTTTGTTCTAGGGAAGCTTTAAAACTTCCACTAGGTAAGTCAGAGAGATAGTTGATTGGTCTATACCTGACCAATAAGTTTTTTTCATTTAGGTTTGAGCTCTGGCTAGAGACACCTTCCACTAAAGGGGAGGGGGTCTATGGAGCTTGCCTGAATTGTCACATATGCATGTGCCCCGGAGCCCCATGCACTCACCTGTGGTGTCCAGAGTGGAATGTCCAGTCCAGGACTCTAGTCTTCCTCCTGTTCTTACTGACTTGAGCTGTTTTATTTTATTATTTTATTACTTTTTTAAACCACAAGCTCTGATGATTCTTGGCTCCCCTACAGGAATGGGGTTACAGGTACATGCAGCCCTACCCCCTTTTTACATGGGTTCTGAAGATTGGAACTCCTGTGGTCTCAGGCTCTTGGGTTGTGCACAGGAAGTGCACTTAACCACTGAGCCATCTCTCCAGCCCACCAGTGGTTTCTTTTGTCAAAGCCTTTGCTTTAAATATCCCTCCAACCCAATATTCTGTTATTCCTATTATCCAGAAGGCAATAGTTTGCCGAATAAATGAGTGCCACCATGTGAATATACCATGTGAAATGTGTGCAGTAAGTGAAGATGGTTCAGTGAGAATAAGCCAAGAGCACCCATCCTGAGCTTGCCACAGCAATGAAGTCAGCCACTACCACTTGAATTGGGCAGAAACTCAAAGGCAGGCAGAAGGGCAGAGAAAAGGCAAGGCACCAGGCGTGCCCTGCTTGGAGTCTGTTGGAACAAGGAAGCTATAGATGGGTGAGGGGAGCACATTGTCCTTCCTTGTTAATTTCTATGTTAGAAGCAGGAAGACAAATTAGTGAAGCTGTTGGTCACAGGAAGTTCTGACAACTGAGGGCTGATTGGAACAGAGGTTGTGATCTGGCTTACTGGTCAGGCAGCTGCAGGCTGTGGTCTACCAGTTGTCTGTATATTCAGTCTCACAGTTCTAAAATGTTTCCTGTCTCTACTGTTTTAACTTTGTGAAATTAGATTAAATTTTATATTTTGTACATCAGTTCTTGATTGGCAAATGTTTTTCTTTCTTTTCAGTGGAAATGTGATGCACTTAAAGCTTTATAGCATCTTAGATTTGATAAAATATAAAATATTGTGAGGCAAAACTATGATCGATATTTCACCTCATGATTTTCAGACCACCGAGATGATATTTCAATATGTATTTTAGGCAATCTTGATGGCTCCTCTTTTCTGTGAACTGAATTCCTGGAAAAACAAGGCTGCACCTGTGTTTAAAGCTTCTTCAGGGCTCATTAAAAGGGATGAGAACTACCATGATTACGGAGAGCTGGAATGTTGCTGGTCCAGAGCTCAGTTATCCTGTGCTATTTTTAGGCCCCTTAGTAGCCATTTGTTCAACTCTCTGTGGGACCTAACATGGATCCTTGTGACTGCTAGCTAACTACTGACAGACCACTGCCTCCCAGCAATGCAAGGCTAAGAATGTCACCAGATCACATCTGACATCTGTAGCAAAGATTTCCCTGCTTTTCTATAACCCATCTACCTGACATTCCTACCGATGCATTTGAAAAATGCCTTGATTTATGACTTTCTTTTGTTCTTTTTTCTTTATTATCCATAATTAGATACATTGAATGAGCAAATAATGAGTTGATATCCCCATTTCCTCAATTTCCCTCTTCCCTGACCCCAGTCAGCTGGATATCCTTTTCCGAGGGTAGTCTGGATCAGTTCATGTGTTAGGGGATTATGGATAGCCTAGGAGTCAACCCGGTTCCACCCCCCCCCCTTTGTATGTTGTTACTGAGGGGATTAATGTATCTGACAGTTCTCCCCTACCATGGCTCTTACAATCTTTTCGCCCCCTCTTCCGCTAAGTTCCCTGAGTCATGTTGGGTGAGTATTAAGGCTGTTTTATTGTTGAGTTCTTTGGGGGTCTCTGTACTTCTGCTTTAGATTGTGTTGAAAATGTTGGTGTCTGTGTGGCTTATCCTGTGTTGACTGACTGGCTGTGGTTGTGGGTCTCTTGCTTATCCCACCATGCCTGGTTTCCTGGGGTCTAGCCCTGAGGTATTTCAAATTGGATAAAAAATACTAGAGATACATTTGCAAAAAGCAGCCAGAACCTAAGTCTGACAGTTCTGCTATTTGTGAGTTACAGTGTTACAGTTGCTGGATGGCTTTAGAGGTGCTGGGCCTCTGTCTGTCTCTGCTTGGATCTGTGAAAGGGGGCCAGCCTTTTTCCCTTAACTTCCCCTGGATTTGTTAGTTCAAGACTACGACACTGCCATTCTGACTGGAGGAAGGTGGGACTTTCTTTTGTTCTGATGCTGTTGTAGTCAGCCACACATCGCTGGGATGAATCTCCAAACCAGGCACAGTTTGAGGAGGAAAGTATTTATTGAAGTTACAGATCCAGGGGTAGTTCCAGAATGGCAAGAGGCTGGTCCCCTTTCACAGATCCAAGAAGAGAGAGAAACCCATCACAACACCTCCAAAGCAAGCAAGCACACTCCAAACTCCAACTGGCAAACAGCAGGAACTCCAGGCTTGAGCTCTGACTGCTCTTTGCATATGTTTAGGTGGAATTCCAGATCCACCCCAGACACACCTTAGGGCTGGACCCTAGGATCCAGCCAAGGTGACATCTCCCCCAACCAGGCCCATGGAGAAAAATTTAATAACTCTTGAATCTATTGGGGGACATTCATTCAGACTACCACAGATGCCATAAAAACTTCATGAAACTGTTACCATGTTGAAACACAGCATCTGTGGTAACTTTAATCTTGTTTTAGAAATTCTCCATGACAAACAGACAAAGCTGCTTCAGCAAGAGGAGAGTGGAGTTTCCTTTATTGTTATTATGAATTTAGGAATTTACGCTGGTGGGACAAGCATAAATAAAGCATTTGGCCCAGGACCCCGGTTGCAAAGGGGTTTTATAGGGCACAGAGCTATGTACGTGACATTAGGCATGTAAGTTAACAAGCACAAGGAAGCGGATGCCTACACCTTAGCAACTTAATACTTTTACAGTGGGTTCCAGAGAAGTTCAGATAATCCTCTCCAGGTATTCTCCGGCCTCATCTTTTTCCTAACTTCCTTATCACAGTTAAAGCAAATACTCTGTCTCATTGAACTTCAAAGCTCTGGTAGTTTCTCACCTCATGCTATGTGACTGGCCATCTGTGGCCTATAGAATGTAGCAGTGAGAAAGGGGGAGGACTGTAAGCTCACGCTCGTTTTGCTATAATAATCTGTATTCCCAGATCACTCAAATCTATCTCATTCACCTTGAGATGAGCCTTGTTCTTTCATTGATTATCCAAAACTCTTTTTTTATTATCCATAATTAGATACATTTAATGAGCAAATAATGAGTTGGTATTCCCAGTTCCCCAATGTCCCTCTTCCCTGTCCCCAATCAGCTGGATATCCTCCTCTGTGGGCAGTCTGGATCAGTCCATGGGGTAGTGAATTATGGATAGCCTAGGAGTCAACCTGGTTCCACCCCCCTTTGTATGTTGTTACTGAGGGGGGCCATGTCTGGGACAAAACTCTTGGTTTTGACAATGCAATACTATTGGAAACATGGATATGGAAGAGAACCTGGGGCCTACAGAAGTAGAACCGTAGGAATGAATTATAAGTGACTGCTGAGGCATTATTCTAGCTATAATTGGGAATTCTTTGATTTTCAAAAAAGATTTGTAAAACCAGAGAAAAAGTAAGAAAGAGGTGCATGTCTTTGAAGGACAAAACCTAAAAATTATGACCAATATCTTTTTGTTTTTGTTGTTGCTCCTATTTAATTATTCATTTTCAATCAGAGAGAGATAGATGGAGAGGGACAGAGAGTGAGTTCACCAGGGAATCCAGCCACTGTAAACAAACTCCAGACTCATGCGGCACTTTGTACATCTGGCTTTATGTGGGTACTGAGGAATGGAACCTGGGTCTTTGTAGGCAAGTGTCTTAACTGCTGAGCCATCTCTCCAGCCCATGACCAATATCTTAAGCACTAAGGATTTCTAAATCTGGTGTATGACGTGGAGTCCAAGCAGAGGCTGATGAAGCATATTGCAGGGCTCAATGATCTATTGAGACTTGACCTCTCTGACCTTGTGTCTGATTGCTCTGCTGTCTTTTAGTCATGGCTCCCAGATGGCTTCTGCAAAGGAATAGCACCATCTGCATTTTTTCGAGATAACCAGGAAACCAAATCTTTCTCAAGTACCCTTAGAGAATACCCTTTAGAGCTGGGCATGGTGGCACATGCCTTTAATCCCAGCACATGGTAGGCAGAGACAGGAAGATCACTGTGAGTTCAAGGTCTGCCAGAGACTACATAGAAAATATATTTTAGGTCCATTTTTCCAGAGCTGAGATGCATGGAAGCTCCAAGATTTTAAAGATGCTGCAAAGTCATGTGTTGGACACATGGGGTAGGAGAAAAATGGTGAGATTTTGGCACAGGTTAGGTTGAATGGGACCCAAAGATAACCAGGAGTGTCCTTGAACTTGTATTTTCAGGCAGGCTAATCTCATGCCTGACCCCCTCCCCTTGAGTGGGAGGTGTCTCTAACTAGAGTTCAAACTAATTCTGAAACTGATTGGTCAAAGATAGACCAACCAGCTGTCTCTCTGATTTACCTAGCCCAGGAAATATAAGTCACCTGGGACAGAAAGTTTCCTCCCTCTCTCTCTCTCCCACATGGCTCATCAGCAGAAGGGCATCTGAATTTCTAGGGCTTGGTTAAGCCCCCCCCATAGCCTAATGGCTGTGGTGAGGGGGGGCTCACTTATTTCCCATGTGAACCTTGTTTCCTCATAATGGGAGCCCTTTTATGTCTTTCCTTCTTTTTCTTGTTTATTGGCCAGCACAGATTTTATAGATACATGGCTAAAACCTCTCCCATGTGTTCTCTCCACACTAATGGGTGGAGATCTCTGTAACTTCTCCTTCCCTTTTAAATAAATCATGGGCTACTTTCCCTAATCCCACTCCTGAATCCTCTGAATTTACTCTGACATAAATAAATTTGTGTGATGTAAGAATGCTCTCTATCTAAGTTGGTCCAATTCTTTGGTGTGCTGTGATAAAACTCCGGGGGAAGTGCAGTGAGTGAAGTTTTTTCAGGTGTTGTTCACTTAACTGTTATAAATCCCCATAACAATTTGACAAAGCCAATATTCAGGGAAAAAATAGGTTTCTTTAGGAAGTATAAATGGCACGTTTAGGCTTTTTAAATTCTTAACTTTATTTATTTGACCGTGTGTGTGTGTGTGTGTGTGTGTGTGTGTGTGTGTGTGTGTGTGTGTGTGTGTGTCTTGCTATGTGGATGCTGGGGAATTGAACTCTGGCCACCAAGGTCTGCAAGCAAGTTCTTCCAACCACTGAGACATCTCCCCAGACACCTTTTTCAAAGTGCTTTAACTTTTAGTATGCCTGTGAGAAAACACACTGATTAGAAGTGGGTGTGACATGCAGAATTCCCTATATAGCAGAGAGGAAAATCAGTGCAGATTCCATCCTCCTCAGATATGTAATCTGTCCAGTAGAGATGAGACCCAATGGTGAGTAAGTTTGGAAATGTGGCCAGTGACTGAGCAGCCAGGTTTAAGAACTTGGAATTTGAACTCAGCTCAGTACCTACCAGGGAAGCCCTTAATACTATTGATTGAGAAAGGACAGGGATGCATTTCCTAGCAAGAAGAGACCTGACGGTTTACCTATTCCAAACACTGCTTTTAGACAAAGGGAAGATTCTGTTTTAGACATGTGCTGACACAGAGCAAATTAGGAATTTCTCATAATTTTCATTCCTAAACTTTCTCCTCCATATCTTTGCTTTTCTACTTCTGTGGTAAAATAGAACACATAATTTTCAATTCAGTTTTATCAACATTTCCTGGGAGTGTACTATAGATTAGGTACCTAGATAGGTGTGTCAGGGGGAGGGGGAGTCAAGGGAGGAAGGGAAAGGGTTAATGCAGAAGTGAATACACCTCCAGGAGATTAGCCAATCAGTAAAATAAATGACTAAAGTGGACAGGGCATAAGATCAACTTCAGCCAACACTTCAATTCATTGTTTGGAAGACCATAAGGAAGAGAACACTGTGAAATATATGCCCATTGAAAGAGTATTCCAACCACTCAGGTCCATGTTAAAAACAAAAACAAAAACAAAAAAAACAAAATAAACATGCTTACTATGTTTCTTATAAAAGGTGGTGTCGTGGTCAGCCACACATAGATGGGATGAACCTCCAAACCAGTCACAGTTATGGGAGGAAGGGATTTATTGAAGTTACAGATGCAGGGGAAATTTCATTATGGTGAAAGAGGCTGGCCTCCTTTCACAGGTCCAAGCAGAGATAGAGAGAAGCCATCACCACCAACACACACACACACACACACACACACACACACACACACACACACACCAGCAAACAGGCAGGGGGAAGGAAGGGAAGAGATTTCCTTCCCCTTGAGCTTCCTTGCATCCTGCCCCATGCTGAGAGGGCCACCCATTCTGGAGGAAGGGCTCACTCTGGAGGAGGAACCTCCTCCTTTAGTTAGTACTTCCTGTAAGCAACTTCAGAGACCCACCCAAGGTTACTGTGGATTGCTAAACAGGTCAAGCTGACAACAAAATTTAACCATCACAAGTGGTTTAGAGTTTCAGTTTTTTCTGTAAAGAGAATGTAGGAATATACATACATATATATATATATATTTTTTTTTCTTTTCATTTTTCACTGTGCACGTGTGTGTGTGTGTGTGTGTGTGTGTGTGTGTGTGTGTGTGTGTGTGTGCATGGGTGTGTCAGGGTCTCTTGGAACTGCAAATGACCAGATACATGTGCCACTTTTGGGAGGCTTATATAAGTCTTGGGAAATTGAACTCAGGCTAGTAGACTTTGCAAATAAGTGCCTTTAACCACTAAGTCATCTCCCCAGCCTGTAGGAAGGAGCCTATATTCTTATATGAAGTTTCTAGATTTTGAAAATGTTAGGAGTGTATTTTAAAACAAACTAAGTGGTCAGGGAAAAAATGTAAAATTTTTGATCAGATGCAGCCAATTGTGGCTCTGATATGAAGGAGCAAATAAGTTAGAGTCCCACAGGCTTTCAGCCTGGGCACGTACCAAGGGTAAATTCCTGGCTGTGCTTACATCTGGTATCTTTTCTGATTTTCCACAGCTCACCTTGATCACACACCCGTTGAACAGTGATAACCTATTGAATGGCTTTCGCTGAGTCCAGGCTCTGTACTTGGCCCCTCTCATCTAGACAGAGAATTAACTGAGTGCCTGAGTGATGTTTCCATTGCCTATGTTCCTAACGCTAGCCTAACCAGAAGAGGGCAGCTCTTCCTACCTGGCAATGAGAGAAGAAAGCACCCTTCCCCCATAGCTTAGGGCTTAAAGCCTTTCATTGAATTTTCCATGGACATTGCTTTGAGCTTTCACCACCTGAAAAATCTCTTACCCAAGACTGCCTAGCCCCCACCCTGTGAGTCCAGGGTTTGTACCTTCTCTTCACTCCTTCTTTGGTTTTTTTGAATAATGGAAGTTCCTCCAGGTTCCTCTAGCACCCCTTTCCCTTTAAGAGTTGACCCCTCCTGTTTTTCTCTTATGCATACTGATGAATGTTGACCCCGTCTTTCTGGACGTGCCACTGCCCATTAAGACATTTATTTACATCTTTCTGTGACAGTTCAATCATAAGCTGACACATACCAATACACAAGGAAGAATGTTGTTTTGGGTGGCATAGCAAGGGTCATAAAACTAGAGTTTGTGGGCCAAGACAGGCCTCTACTTGTGTTTGTAAATAAAGTTTTATTGTAACACATGCCTATTTGTTTATACATTGTGTATGACTGACCTTATCCTATAATGCAAAGCTGTGTAATTTTAACACAGGATCCTCAGAAGCTGAAATATTTACTAGGTGGCATTTTACACACAAAGTCTGCTGACCTATATAGTAGGGCGATGTTGGGCTGGAGCCAGCACACTCGCTTGAAATCTTGGCCCTGGCACTTATGAGTTGAGGAACTGAGGGAACCACGTGGGAATTCAGTCTCCTCGTGTATGGAGGAGGACTAATAACCCCTCAGCATATGGCTCACACAGATCTCAACGGTTAATAAACATGAAAGCCCTTTATGAACTGCAGGCTGCTGCTTAAATGTTAGCAACTGCAATTTCTTTCTTTCCTTTGAGCTTTATGATTGCTCCAGTTTCTTAATTTAATTCTCTTTGGTTATTTCTGTGACTGTGACTAGCGCTATTAAAACCTGCAATTTGTAAGCAGTACTAATGCAAATTCTCTAGTCAGCCTACCTTTCCATAGGCATGATAAGGATATTTTAAAGTGAGCATGGGTTATGGGTAAGAAATGCTTCATGAATGGAGCCCACAGTCATAGGTTTTACTTTGAGAGTTTTTTTAATTCTGGTTTATGTAGTTTCTGTTTAATTAGAAAATTGAATCCAGTAGGTAACTGTATTTAGCTTCTCCATGCCTACTTCTTTGGCCAACTATTCTGTGTGGTCAGAGTCTGAGCTCTGGTCACCCTAACAAACCAGGCCCAGCTACCCAACCTTAATAGACCAATTAAAGACACAAATACTATTGAAAATCTTTTCTGCTTTTCTTTTTTCCAATGTGGTCACATTGGGAAGAAAAACAAAAATGTTCAGACACCTGCCCCCCCTCACCTCAGCTCCACCTCACTGAGATGAACATCCAACCAGGCACAGTTTAGAGGAGGAACAGGATTTATTTCAGGCTTAGAGACGTAGGGGAAGTTTCATAATGGTGGAAGATGCTGCCCCCTTTCACTGATCCAAGCAGAGAGAAACTACCACCAGCCAGCACACACCAAAAGCAACAAGCAGCAGTGAACCCAGGCAGAGCTCACAAACCTCTCTGCATACCTTTGGGCTAGAACTCAGATACTCCCCCAGTGACAGTTTAGGGCTGGACCCCAGGATCCATTCCCAGTGACACCTGCTCCAGTCAGGCAGCTGGAGGCAAGCTTTAATCAAACACCTGAGTCTTCGGGCTGGAGAGATGGCTTGGTGGTTAAGGTGTTTGCCTGCAATGCAGAAGGACCTGAGTTTGATTCCCCAGTGCCCACATAAAGCACAGGTGGCACATATGTCTGGCATTCGTTTGCAGTGGCTGGAGGCTCTGGTGCACCCATTCTCTGTCTCTCTCTGTCTGCCTCTTTCTCTCATACTTTCTCTCTCTCAATAAATAAATAGATAAATAAATAATATATAAAACATATAAAATAATATATTTAAAAAACACCTGAGTCTATTGAGGGGACACACATTCAAACTACCATGACCCCCTTTAGCTAGCTTAAGGTTCTTCACATGAGAGTCAGGTTTAAATAGAGAGCAAGAGGTGTGTTACTAAGCAGTCTTGGTCAAGGTGTGATCCTGACCATCACAGACCCATCATTGTCTGGGCTCCAGTCTCTTCCGCAAGGTAGTCTGACAAATTAACATTACTGTGTGAAATCTGTTTCCAGGAGACAAATCACCCTCTGAAGAACACCGGGGCTTAACCCTTCCTTCTCTCAGCATGAGATGCTTAGGAAAATTCCAGATTTTTCAGGTCTAGTCTGATAGACAAGGGAGGAGTACAAGAATCTCTTTAGATACTTGTATCTTCATTCCTGCCAGGACGGTTACAAGGGGAATTTGTTGAGGCCACATAAGAAGTCAGGACTCTAAAAGAATACAGTCGTCCAGGTAGGTCTCCTGGAGAACCAGAATATACCCAGGAAATCAAGAAAAACCCCAACATCTGGAAGGAATCAAAGATGAATGGACAAGCTAGTGACTTTTGTTGGGTCCTCAGCCAGCATTCAGGACGTGTGGACCTGGGCATGACTTCCTTCTAGATCCTTCTGCTGCTGAGTCTGGCTGCTGACTCTTTCTAGGCCTGGTCTGGGTTTTCTTAGGAACCTTCCTTATTTGGGGAAGGGGTGGTGGTGCATAGCCTTGAATTTAGGGAAGACTAACCTCTAGAACTTTCCTATCCAGAAGTGGGAAAATTCCTTTTCAGAGCAGAGCATGAGAAATAGAACAGTCTCCTTTCCGGAGTGTACTTGCTGCCTCTAGCAGCAGCATGAGGGAAGGGAAACAGAAGATGTCAACTTGCTGCATCTGTTGTCACTGCTGTTCTGATGTTACTGAGGCGGTGGGTTCTTCCACAGACAGGTGTCAAGGGCATTTTTACGGAATAGCCCCAAACCAGTAATCTGTGAAGTAGTATGTTGTATGAGCAGAAGGTAAGGAACTTTCAACACTGAATAACACTTACACATTTGTTAAAGGAAGCACTCTTATACTCTGATCCCAAGAGCAATCACATAAGCCCACCTGATGCCTTCAACATATCTGTGGGCCCCTAGTTACTGACCTCATTATCTTCAACGCTATGATCAGCACTTCTTATGCATGTGTGCTTGTTCTGAGTCCAGAGTCTAATCAGGTTGCTGTGGAAATCGGGCAAAGAGTATAATTTAAGATCAGTCAGCATCTCTAAACATTGCTTGTCAATATTGGTCATCTGCGCTGCTCAAGCCAAAGGTCCACCAAGGCAGAGGAAACCTAGTCCTATTGCTTTAAACTGGTGGCTTACATAGTTGTAAGATTAACTTTAGGGCAAGTTACAAGTAAGGAATTTGGCATCTCACAGCAATAATCCCAGGAAAGTTATTTGTAAGGTCCATAGGAAATATTCCCAGTTCTTTCCCATAGTTCATCCCCACATTTCATTCCCATTGTTGTGCTCACGGGTCATCCTCACAGGAACCCAGCAAAGGTGAAGCTGTGTCTTTGGCTGAGAGGCCAAGAGGTTTGTAAATGTTAGGAGCACGTGGAGTGTGTTGTGCTGTGGATTAATTTCCTCCTTTCCTCTTCTTTATCTTGCTTCCCTTGTTTTGTTTAGTGAAGAATTATCATTCCTAGACTTATTCAACTTCTACCCTGAGCCTCCTTCACACTACTGGAGAGAGTGGAGTTCTCTGTTCCCAATTTTATTGGTCAAATAATAAAAGCAGGATTCCATAACCTTTTTTGGGGGCATGTATTAGGTCCCTCTAGCAGTCAGTTGAGGTTTATGAATCCCTTCTTTTTGAATTGAGATTTTAAATGCCCCATGAAATAAAAGAGATTATCAAGGAGATCAAGTGCAGAGATAGTTATTGAAATATAATCTATCATTAAGTCGCAAGATATACTGACAGGTTGTAATCTTGACTTCTATGCAATGAGTAGTTTAACAAAATACTGTGAGACACCTCAAAACCATAATGTGATGTGAAAATATCTGTAATTTCTATTAGTGACAAAGCCATCGAAAATCCTACTATAACTCTGGTTTATTAGTAATTGAAAGAGAACCTAAATTTTTATGGGAGGTTAGTGAAAATGAAGATGCAGCCTTTTAACCTATTTAATAGGCAGATTCAAGAACATGATTAAGGATTCTTGTCAGGGAATTTCCATGGAGGGAGACACCAGTCTGGGGCTGTGTTATATGGATTCTGTTATGTTTAGAACATATTGCTCAGTTTTCATTTTGTTGCTTGTTTTGAAGACGGATATTATTAGACTGTTCCAGTGTCTACAGAGATCGTGATTTTTCTCATTAGCTCTATGAATATGATGAGTGATATTAATGAGTTTTCTCATAGTGAACACTTCCCAAGAGCTATCGTCTCTAGTTCTATTACTTTTATTATCTCAACCTTCTCTTCTGTTACCCCAGGCATTTCTGTGCCCATTCCTAGATTTTTCTCAGTGCAGACTTCTGTCGTTTCCTTTCCCTGTGAGTTCAGGCATCCGTATACCTTCAGAATGACCATCAGACTTTCCAAGCATTACTTGAGTGAGTCGCTTGACAATTAGGAACCAAGAAGCCCCATCTAGTTTTCAAGAACATATAACATTTGTATGTTTAATCAGCTATAAAATCATGCATTTCATTATGAGTGCTCCACACGTGTATGTCACGTAACTTTCTAATAATCCCCTCCTCACTCTCTCTTGTTCCCCTGTCCCTCCACACTGGCAACCCTCCCCCACAGGTAGTCCCCTTTCTGTTCTCATGCCACACTATTTGTGTATGCATACATAAAGCCTGTATTCTGCAGTTCATAGGAAACATGTAGTATTTTTTTTCTCTGTGTGGCTTATTTTGTTAGCACAATGATCTCTGGTAGCATCATCCATTTCCCCGACATAAAATTCATATAGATACACATTTTCATTACCCAATCATCTGTTGATAGACACCTGGGCTGACTCCATGAAATGGCTCTTATGAATAGGCACAGTAAACATGAATGAGTAGATATCTCTGTAGTACGCTGACCTGGATTTCTTCAGGTGTACGTCCAGGACTGTTATAGTCTGATCACTGCTAGTTCTGGTTTCAGTCTTTAAGGAGCCACCATGGTGATTTTGATAGAGGCTGTTCTAGTTTATATTCCTATCAGCTTCTCCCACCTCCCAATCTCTCCTGCATTC
>PVHP010002618.1:42504-71950 GCA_004024765.1 Zapus hudsonius
CAGGTCATCAGCTTTGCAAGGAAATGCCTTTAACCACTGAGCCAATTTCTAGATTTCTTTACTCTTGGAGTCACCAGGAATTCATTTATTTGGCCAGGGTTGTTCTCATGTAACGGTGACACTGCTGTTGTTGGCCTGCTAGCATGATTATCTCTGACTTCGCATGCTCAGAAATTCTTGGGAATATCTTATTAGCTAGCCAGCTTTCCCGTCTCATAAAAAAGAAAGAGGGGTGGTTTATTTTGACTCTGAAGTTCATACTATGGTCTCTTGGTGTCCTTGCCTTTTAGGCTGAAAAGGCAGCAAAGCATAGAAAGGAACACGTGTTAGAGCAAGCAGCACACCTCAGGGTCATCAGAAATCCAAGAGAGAAAGAGATTAAGAGTCCCGCAATCCCCTTGAAGGTCCCACTAGACTCCACCTCTCAACACCTCTATAACCTCCCAGTAACACCACCAGCTAGAGATCAGACCTTTGAAGGTACACTTATCCAAGTATAGCAGCTAGGTTTTCAAATTATTATTTATTTATAAGGAAAGAGTGAGAGAGGAGAGAGAGACCCCATGCACGCTCCAGAGCCTCTTGCCACCGCAAACAAACTCCATATGCATGTGCCACTATGAGCATCTGGCTTTTCATGGATACTGGGAATTGAACTCGGATTGGTCGGTTTTGCACATGCAAGCACCTTTAACTGCTGAGCCATCTCCCCAGCCCCTTAATAGATTGTTTTATTTAAGGACCTTTTATCTATAGCCCTTTTCTGTTGTTTTTATAAAAGTATTAGGAAGAAATCCTACATTTAAACCAGGGCTAGCCATATCTTAAGTACTATCTAAAAATTCTTTGACTTTTATTGGTAGTGACTTTCTTGTCTCTTTATATCCATTTTTGCCTTTTTGCACTTTGCCAGAAATTATTCATTGCATCATATTTGTCAAATTTATTTCTCATTATCATTTATCCCTTTCTGGGTGTGATTATTTCCTCTTTTCTTCTTGTTTTGCTCGTTTTATTCCCTATCTATCACCTTTCTGTTTTATGGTTTGTCTCATCAGAAGTCTTTCAACTCAGTTTTGCTGGCTAATTATTTGATAATCTATACTATCTTCTAATTCAATCTTTATCTGCAGACACTTATGTTTGCATTACCTCCAGAGCTGCTCACCATGGTAGCTGTCATGGTTTGATCCAGGTGTCCCCCACAAACAAATGGATGTGTTCTGGGTAATCGATCCTCAGCTGATGGCAGTTTGGATTTTACAACCTCAATGGAGCTGTGTTGTTGGGGTGGGCTTATGGGGGTTATAAGCCAGCTTCCCCTTGCCAGTATTTGGCACACCTCCCTGCCCTGTTTCCAGTGCTGTGGCGGAGGTGATATCCACCCCTCTGGTCATGCCATCATTTTTCCTGCCAGATGGAGTCTCCCCTTGAGTCCATAAGCCAAATAAACCCATTCCTCCACAAGCCGCTTTTGTTTGGGTTCTTTCTGCGAAGCAACTAGAAAGCTGACCACAAAGTAGCTTACACTACAGTAAAAAACAAAAAAAAAAACAAACAAAAACTAGGCTTCCATAATCCAATTGACATTGAATAATCTATGGCATATCAACTACTTTTGGTATAGCAGTTTTGTAGAATAACTCTGCCAATCTCAGAGATTAATTGGTCAGACATAGACATATTTGGCTCCATAATATTTTGTAAAAGATTCACTCATGATTCGGATTTACCTGGAGAATTTAAAACCATGGATATGAAGATGTCTAGCATGCTGAAAAGTGACTTAATTTTAATTCCCTGAAAAAATATATACACATATTTGTTTTTCAAGGTAGTATCTTTCTCTAGACCATGCGGATCTGGAATTCACTCAGTAGTCTCAGGGTGGCCTCGAACTCATGGCAATCCTCCCATATCTCTCTGCCTCTAAAATGCTGGGATCAAAGGTGTGCATCACCACACCTGGCTGAGCCATGATTAGATTTTATACAAGGACTTTTAAATAGGAGTTATGCCAAAGTCTAGCTCATAGGTCAAATCTATCTTTTGCCCATTTTTGTTGACCTGCGAACTAGGAATATATTTTATATTTGAAATGGTTCTCTTTAAAAAAGCAAAAGAGGAATAATACTTCATGCTGCATTAAAACGATATGAAATTCAAATTTTAGTTTCTGTAAGTAAGATTATATTACACCACAGCCAAACCCATTTATATTTATGTGTTGTCTGTGGCTGCTGTGGTGGTTTGAATATGATGTTTTCCATAGTCTCAAGTAATTGTGAGTAAGCTTCCTGTTGAGACCCCCATGGGTGGAGCCTTTGGAAGGTGGATCTTTGCTGGAGGTGGTGTCACTGGGGACAGGCCTTGAGGTTTATTAGTTCAGTCCACTAGTGTTCAAAGGTCTCTCTCTCTCTCTCTCTCTCTGTCCCTCATCCCCGATTCCACTCATGCCATGCTTTCCCTGATCTGATGAAACTTCCCTATGAGATTGTCACCCCATATAAACCCTTTCTTCCCACAAGCTGCTTCTGGTCCCATGTTTTGTAGAGCAGCGAGAAGGTAACTGCTACACCTGCTTTCTGCTACAATGAAAGAAAGGTTGTGACACAAATTAGGAACCTAACTGTGGTTGAGTGTCAAGATACCCTTAAACATGGTTAAAGTCACTATGAATATTAATGGAAAGTCTTATTGTAAGCATTTCTTCTGATGTGCATTTTTCTTATAAATAAGCAAATATGTTGGGGGATTAGGCAGTTTGACTCTTTTGAGTCCCTGTTAGACTCTTCCATGGTGCTCTTGCTGACAAGGACAGCAATGGGATCCTGGGAGCACCCTGTAGTCCTGGAGGCAGCAGTGGGATCCTGGGAGCACCCTGTAGCCCTGGAAGCATCAGTGGGATCCTGGGAGCACCCTGTAGCCCTGGAAGCAGCAGTGGGGTCCTGGGAGCACCCTGTAGCCCTGGAAGCAGCAGTGGGATCCTGGGAGCACCCTGTAGCCTTGGAAGCAGCAATGGCACTCTGACATACACGGGAACCCTGTAGAGCATCAGTGTAGCAGGAGCTGGCCATGGAGTGGTGGTTTGACAGAAGCTGTATTAGCAGGTCTTAAAAAACAACCCAAAACCCAGTAGCAGCAGTGACACCAGCCACAGCAACGAGAGACAGCTGATAAATTTCCAAAGACAGCTATGGCTGATACAAGTGGAACGTGAATGGAAGTTAAGAAAGTGAGAGAGGGCAGTGAGCTGGGGCTGGAGGGGAGAAGGCTGGAAGAGGCCATGGAAAAGACCTGCAGGCCCTGATGGCTGCAGGAGTTTCTGAAAACTGCCAGGCCTTGAGGGTCATCATCTTAGGTACGTGAGGTCTGAGAGCTGTAACACTAGCCTTTGTCAGCAGCTAGGTAACCCTGCTGCGCAGCAACTAGAAAGTTGACCGCAATAACCACCATGTCTCACTGGTAGTCTTTTTATGGTCACCCTTGGTTCCTTCCTTCATCATGGCTCAAGGTCTTGGTGGTGTTTCTTCCTCAGGCCATGTCGAGTACCTGCTTGTTCCTGAACATCAATGCTGTCTCAGTGTCAGCCGCCATGATGCTTACCACATCTTTGAATGGGCACTTAGATACTAGGAACTTACAGGGGGTAAGATGCAGGGTATACTATGCCAAATGTTTCACCCTGACCATTCAGATCACATGAGGGTTGCAAGACAGAAGAGAGGTGACCTGGAGGATTGGAAAATTATTGTCAAATAAACAGCCATCTTTTTCATTGTCATCCTTTTATGTTTTCCAGGCTTGGAGGGAAAAAAGTCCCCTCTTTGTCTGTGGCATGCAAAAGCCAGCCGGGAGCAATGCTGATAAAAGACAGGAGAGAATTAGGGCTTAGATGCAGGTTTAAGTGTGCTGAACCAGGGCAGGGTTGGCCAGGTCCATGGACATTGTGGTGCTGAGGGCTGCTAGTGAAAGCCTGAGACATAAAATATGGGCAATGAAAGATGGAGGGGAGGCAGGGGAGAGATGGAAATGGGAAGAATGGTAAGGAGGCATGTAGTAATTGGGAGTTGGTGGTTGCCCTTGAATGGGAAATAGCCGGGGAGGAATGAGAGGTCTTGGATATTGACGTACTTTCCTATCAGAGACTTCTCTATCCTCAGTGTTGGTGTCTGTGGTGTGGGCCCACTGAGTGACCCAAAGAAATTCATTCTGGAAAAGGACCTTGCATAGCTCCTGGCATACAATAGTCCCTCTGTGTGACAGCACCTTACCTCCCAGCAGTCTTCTTCAAGGTAAGTTCTGTCATTTCACCTTCACGATTCCCTCAGAGGCCGTGAAACCCCAGGCTGAGTGCATAGATCCAAGAAAGTCTGACTCTAGTCATGGGTGCCTTATTGGAAATTATCAAGTGCAGCACGAGGAGAGAGAGGTGATTTTAGTTCATTAGATCCATCAATAGGGGATGCAGGTGTTCTTGCACCTTATTATGGCTGAATGGCAATATACAGGTCATGTGCAAACTAAATTATTCTTAAATAAAAAGTAAATCATCATAGCATATAAAAAAGATTGCAAAGCTAATGCTAAACACACAGCCTCATTTTCATTGTTATCCTTCCATGGTTCTCATATTTTGGAATACAAAGTCCCCTCGGTCTGTGGCATACAAAGGTCATTGACATAAAGAACAAGGTTAGTTAGGATTGGGGAGATGGCTCAGTGGTTAAAGGTGTTTACTTGCAAAGCCTTCCAGCCTGGGTTCAATTCCTCAGCATCTATGAAAAGCCAGATGTAAAAGTTGCACATGTCTCTGTGATCCCAATGTGCCTTTAATAATGGGAGGTGGAGCCAGGAGGAGCCAAAGCCGGCCCAATGCCATTATCAGTTTATTTCCAGTGACAAGAGACATGTCACTGTCTTAAAGAAGGTGGAGCACACACCTCACCATTGTCCTATGACCTCCACATGTGCACTGTGGTATGCATCCCCCACATACTAATAAATCAATCATTTATTTTAATGAACAAAACTAGAGCTTCTTCACTAAAACACTGGACAAAGAGAACAGGTACAAACAGGAGCATTCCCTCAACAGAGCTTCTTTCCTGCACCCTCTAGATGGGCTCCAATTCTACTGGAGTCAGATCAATACTACATTTTGCAAAGAGCCTTTTGGATATCTTAGGAGCAACCTTGGCCTCTTCTGGGCACCCGACTTTATTCAATTATAGCATCTAACACTTGGTAGTGTGATTTCCCAAATTTGTGTTCTTCGCTCACTCTATTTTCCAAGGTCTTTGAGGATAAGGGCCATGTCTTACTTGTCATCTCATTATAATCTCCCCTTCTCAGACTATAATGTGCAGAGAAATAAAAATAAATAATCTGGCCTAAATGCAAAGTCTAATGTGCAGGTGATACTGTGGGGGGAGGGGAATACTGAAGCTGACTGATGATCCTGGGACCACACTCTGGGTAGCCAAGTCTCAACAGAGCAGATGTTGTGGCTTGAATCAGATGTCCCCCCCCCCACACACACACATCATAAACACAAGTGTTTTGAGTGCTTGGCCTTGTGGCAATTTGGGAGGTGGAGCCTTGCTGGAGGAGGTGTGCTATTGGGGCAAGATCAGGGGTGTTAATAGCCAGTTTTCCTTTGCCAGAATGTGGTCATTCTCCCACTGCTATTTTCCACCTGCTGTGGCAAGAAGGTGATGTCCAACCTCAGCTCACGTTATACTACTTACCCCTGCCATCATGAGGCTTCCCATTGAGACTGTAAGTCAAGATAAAATCTTTCCTTCCATCAGCTGCTTTTGGTCAGATTCTTTGATCCAGCAATGAGAAGGAACTACAACACCAGAAACATAAACAAACCCCCTTTGTGTCTTTCCACAATGTCGGGATTTATTGAATAGCAGTAAATTTTCACAAGGTACAGCAGTTTCATTGGCAGCAATTTTCCAGGTAGAGCCAATATCCTTGGTAGCCAGGCAATACTTTTTTTTTGCCAATGTCATTTACTAATGTTTTATTCCAATTTTAATTACTAGCATTACACAGTAAATATTTCTCTCTATGTATATATATATATATATATATAATCTCTATATATATGTATGCATATAATATGTAGATTACAGAATGACTACAAAGAGCAAAAGAAGCCACATCAGAGTTCAGGGAGTTTTAAAGAGGCCTCACTGAGAGGCAGAGGCTAGGAGCTGATAGGGATGGGGAGTCTGTGTGGAGATCAGAGAGCTCAACATGGTGAGGTCTGTTGAAGATGTTGCTGCCATCAGGCAGCCGGGTCAGAGTTGAGCCAAGCCTCAGAGTTGAGATTTGAAAATATAAGGTGTGGAGCCTGCAGGTTCATGCATAGGACCAGGTTCGGGTGTAAGGGCAGAGAGTAGGTTCAGATGGACAAATGGACAGAAAGACAGCAATTCTTATAGGTAAGTAGGATATGTCAATAGCAGAGAACAAGCCGAGCAGAAGACCCTGGGATAGTCAGAAGTTCTTTGTCTATGGATGGTTCCTTGACAGGTCCCTGGGGGTCATTGCCATCACAGCGTTGGGCATCCTTGCCTTACATGTGCAAAGCCCTGGGTTCAATTCCCAGCAACACCAAAAAAATTACAAAAAACTTGGAAGAGTCCCTGGAGAACCCATATTCACTGTCTATCCCCACCTCTCTCTTTCCTTTTCTCTCTCTCTTAAATAGGTAGCATAAATAAATTAAAAATAAAGATTTATGATCATATTAGGAACAGATCTAGATACTATATTTTTAAGAGCTATGTTATTATGCTTTGTGTGATTAGAACAGCCAGTTGAAAAAGTAAATGTCACAGGCTGGTTATACAGATTTAAAAACAAAAAAATAATACACATAAGTAACCAAACATCCCCCAAAATAAATCATGTGAAGAATCAGAAAACAAAATGTGCTTGGTAGAATTTTCCTTTCTATTAGCTGATTAAATCAGTTTTATATTTTGTCACTGGAGACTAGCATTTATTAGCTATATTTGCAGATGTTTGGAGACCAGTATTTCATTGCTGTTCAATTTTTTCAAGTACGTTCCTCTCTAAAACTGATGCAAATTAGTCTACTTCAAGTGAGAAGCGAGTCTCTGATGGTGATAAAATCATAGTTATCATCTGAGTTCCCTACTCTTTCTCGTTCACACAGAAGGGTCCCTATGCATCGCTGGGAAGACCCACATACTGCTGACGCAGAGAGGATTACTAATGGCTCCTTCCCCAGACCTTCCCTCATCTGATATTGAGGATGAGACTCATCCAATTGCCCCAGGGCTTGCTTGAACCCTATCCAAGGCTTCCAGCTCCACCTATGAAGGGAAACTGGCATTTTCTCCCTTGGATGATATTTTGGGATAATTTAGCACCTCTTGGGTTGGTGGAATTTTCCTGGCTAGTAAGAACAAATGACAAAATGCCAAACCCCATTTCTTGTAGAAGAAGGGATTGTTTGAATGTCAACGGCTTCAACAGGCTGCAACTTGGTTGGGTTCAGTGGTTAACAGAGTTAGAGTTAGAGTTAGTCAGAGTTAGAACCCTTGCTTCAGAGGACTTATGTAATGCTATTTTCCTCAGTTTCCTTATCTATAAATGAGGACACCTTCTCAGTTCCTCCTGAGAACAATTGAAATGATCCATGCAATGCACTTAGTACAGCGCGTGCCCTCGCACACACTCAGTGGAGATAACTGTTGATTGCTATTTGGATTGGGCTGTAAGTGGACATCTAGATGTGCCACAGCTGCCGCTGCCAGACACTGAATTAATCAGGATGCTTTTAGTAAGTAACAGGAAACTTGACTCACAGTGACTTATGCAATAAAGGCATTTATTATCTCACATCATGAGAAGTTGAACTTAGAATAAGCTCCAGGGCTGATTTGGTGTTCCAGAGCTGTCATGAAGGACACAGACTCTCTGTCTCTCCTCTACCAAATGAAGGACAGGGAGTGGCTTATCTTCAGGCTAGACCTCTCATGGGTGCAAGGTAGTGGCCAGTTGCTTGTAGGGAGTGACTTGATCTTCAGGCTAGACCCTCTCATGGGTGCTAGGTGGTGGCCAATGGCTTGCAGGAATAGCATAGGTTCTTCCTTACATTCATTAGGAGTACCCAAGACAAGAACCCTCTCTGGACTTTGGAATGTCATGACTTCCCCTCAGTGCGATGAGATCAGCCAAGGCCAGGTGCTGTCCTAAACCAGTAACAACTTCTTGGGGCCAGATACATCACTTAACTTAGTTTGTTAATGTGGTGAATTATATTTATCGATTTGCGTATGTTGAACCATCCCTGCATCCCTGGGATGAAGCCAAGTTGGTCAGGGTGAATTGTAGACTTGATATGGGTTTGTATTCGGTTTGCTAGGACTTTGTTTAGGATTTTTGCATCCAAGTTCATCAGGGATATGGGTCTGTAGTTTTCTTTCTTTGTTACATCCTTGCCTGGTTTGGGAATTAGGGCGATGGTAGCTTCATAAAAGGAGTTTGGGAGCCTACTCTCTTTTTCTATATCCCTGACAAGCTTCAAAAAGAGAGGTTTCAGTTCTATGATGAAGGTTTGGTAGAATTCAACATCATCACTTAACTTAGACTAGGGATTCCAAAGTTGCCCAAATAGAAAAACTACCTGCAGAGCTCATAAAATTGTTTCCCAATGAGTCTGACTTGCTACCTATGAGGTCTAATGCACATTAGTGAATATTCTAGATTATGCTGATCTAAGAAAAACATTGGGTTTGAACAAACTGGAAACTGAGCATAAGACTTACCTATAGGTAGCAGAGAAAATTGGGTAGTTAGCAGAATAACATCAGGGTCTGCTAGAAAAGAAGATGCAGATGTCAAAAGTGGTACTCTAGGGCTGGAGAGATGGCTCAGCGGTTAAAGGCACTCGCTTGCAAAGCCTAATGGCCTGGGTTCGATTCTCCAGTACCCATGTAAAGCCAGATGCACAAAGCGGCACATGCGTCTGGAGTTCGTGTGCAGTGGCAGGAGGTTTTGGAACACCCATACTCACTCTCTCTCTGACTCTCTCTAAAAAGAAAGAAAGAAAGAAAGAAAGAAAGAGAATCAGAGAGAGAGAGAGAGAAATAGAAAGATAGATAGAAAATTTTTAAAAAGGAACATGGGAAAGGTCAATGACCAAGGGCACACATCCAGAATCTACCCGCCAGTGTGACAACTTAGCAATGCCAAGAAACTCTCATTCACTCATTCCTAGCTCATTGGTGTCATGTATGGGACACTTCTTCAGGCCTGGACCTGTTTGATAACTGCCACAAATAGGCTCCTGTGCACTGCACACAGTGTGATGGGGCAGGTAGACAAGTTAAGAATGCAGAGAGGTAGGTGGCTCTCGTGTTTCAGAGATGCAAGATGACTGTGTGTGGCAGTGTCATAAAGAAGAAGCACAGCTTTCTTCTCTGACTGCTGAAGAGCCTGCCAGATCACCAGGAGTCCATGAACTCACCCACCCTCAGCTGCTCCGTTTCTAGAGATGGATCACTCTGAGCAGGGTGTGAGCAGAGCGCTTGTGCTGCAGCAGCAGAGGAAAAAAGGCTGTCATTTCTGCCCTTGGAGATAGGGACGACTGGGCATGGTGCCCATTCAGGTGCTGGTCAGTCTCGACTCCCAACTCCCTGGCTGGGGAGCGGAAGTGAAACGACACAGGTGAAAATGCTTAATAGACTATGAATCACCATGCACACATGATTGTTAGTTTTTATTAATGTAGAGCATCGGTCTTGCTTGGTCTCACAGTCTGACTCATGACAAATCTAGAGAAAAGAGGTCAACTGAGCACTAGAGACAGTTCTCATTCGCCTTTGGTCTGAAAGTGTCCTCCCAAACACAGGGTCAGCAGCACTGATGAAGTGACAATAGCAGCAGCAATTATGACACCTTATGGCTTCCGTACCCTTCTTCTTTCACAATGCTTGTAGACCAGTGACCTCATCTGATGTCTGGCATCTGATGACTGAAGGTCTGAAGCTCAGAATCCTTCCCTAGGACTGTCTGACACCTCCCTGTGATGCGTGCGCACCCCACTGCTAGGAAATGTCATGCCTCTTCTCTGTCTCCCTCTTCCTCACCCACAGCTGCTCATCTCTTTATTGGTTCTGCTTTGTGGTAAAATAACCTCCTCAAGCTATAGGCTCAGGCAATCTCCTTCTCACATTGTCTCTGCCACTGATTTCCCTTGACAATTTCAAGACCATGTCAAATGCATCCCAAACTAGAAGTGTAGGAGCCAGGAATGGGTTTAGATATGAAAAGAGACTTTGGTTATAAAACACCTGCTTTTGCTAGAAATCAGAATTAGCAATAATGTTTGACAAGAGTGAAAGAAATGGATGCCAGACATCCTTTAACCATCCTCTTTCCTAGAAGGCACTTGGATCCGCTTCCATTAAGGCTTCAGGTCTCCGTCTCCTGGGAGACAGCTTGACAGCCAGTACTTATGAGCCTTCCTGTGTGCCGACATTCAGGACATATTGCTTCCTATCTCCAACCCAGCTGGCTCCATTTCGCTGCAGGAATGAAGATACAGACTCTAGAGATTTCTGGGATAAGACTTCCCTCTGCACCTGCTGCCTGCATAATGCTAAATGGATGTGCCTGTCAAGTAATCGTCACAAGTGACAGACACACAGAGGCCTGGATTATACAGCTTTGGGAAGTCAAGGGATGGGCAGGAGTCATGGGCTGAAATCCCAGTCCTCTGCTAATGAGCTGTGTGGTGTTAAGTCGTGTATAGACTGTCTCTGAACTTGTGTGTACAGTTCTGGTACTAGTTGACTCTCCCTTCTGAATCAAATGCTTGGTGTTAAGGGCCAAGGGAATAATCAAAGCAGAGAGGATCAGTCCTCCGAGGCCAGAGCACTTACATAGGGCACAGAAGAAGTGAGGTCTGCTTTCTGCCTCAAGTTTTCTTCCGGTTATGACGTTCCTTCGTGGATAAGGGGGGGCACTCTGATTCCATGTCTGCCTGTGTATTATCCACGATGAATCTGGAGTACCTTCAAGTTCTAAGCAAGTCTGGCTGATTGGTATTTGATCTCTCTTATTACAGCCTCCAGTCCCCCTGCGAGTGTCTTTCCTGGGGAATCTAACAGCAGCTTCTCCAGATTCATCCCAGTTTCCTCTCTCTGTAGTGTGGGGACACCTGTCATGCTTTAGACAATGTCCTGTCTTTCCTTGATGGTGACTCCATGCTCCACGGTGAAAACAATATCAGCCCTTGATGAAGCCAACGGATGTGTGTGCTCACAATGCACTTCTGACCTGTAATTAACACTTTTTCTTCAACTGAGTTCATGTACTTGTAAAAGATGAATCACCCTAGGACATATTAATAGCTTTCTTATTTGTTTATTCTGTTTTCTGAGACAAGATCTTGCTATATGGTCCAGGCTGGCCTCAAAGTAGTAATCCTCCTGCCTCAAGCTCCTGGTATTTGGGTTTACAGGTATGCATCACCATGACTGGCACTAACTGCTTTATAACTCATTTTACTCCTAATCAGTTGTGGTCCTTAAGAACTAAGTCGGGAATATATGAGCATCAAGAAAATACCTCATGTAAATCCCCTAATACAGACCTTACATGCACACAGGGCCACTGTCAGAGGACGGACATCAATAATCAGCATCACCAAAGACATCATGGTGTTGGCTTTGATGACCTCATTGTTGTTGTTATTGTTTCCCCCCCCCCAGAAATATTAAAACTACTTTTCTAAGCCAGCATGGTGGTGCACATCTTTAATCCCATCACTCGGGAGGCAGGGGTAGGAGGATTCCCATGAGTTTGAGGCCAGCCTGAGACTACAGAGTGAATTCCAGGTCAGACTGGGCTACAGTGAGACCCTATCTCAAAAAACAAACAAACCAAAAAAAGAAAAAAAAAAGCCCACTACGTTTCTAGCCCTATAATTCCAATGACTGGCCTGGAATATTTGACTAGTTTGTTTCTAACTGAACATGTCCAAAAACTAAATTCATACTGTTGTCTCTGCACCCATGTTCAGTGCTTAGAATTCTTCAGAGCACGATAATCCCAAACATTAGAGTTTGCCCACCAGCAGTCCAAATGGTGTTCTTTAAACCACGGAGTATTGAAGCTGGATATGGTGACACAGAGCCATGATCACAGCTACTTGTGAACTTGAGGTGGGAGGATGGCAAGTTGGAGTTCAGCCTGGGCAACAAAGCAGACCTGCTTCAAGAATGGGGGGGGGCTGGAAAGATGGCTCAGTGGTTAAGGCACTTGCCTCCAGTGCCTAAGGCCCTGGGTTCAATTCCCCAGGTCCCACATATACCAGATCTACAAGTTGGTGGCCCTGGCGCTCTCTCTGCATGAAAATGAATAAGTAAAATATTTTTAAAAAAAGAATGGGGAGGGAAAAATCGGCATATGTCAAAAATCAATAGCATTTACAAATGAAAGTTAGTATTTCTGGATTGTCTGGGGAGATGAGCTCTGGCCATGCAGAATCTCATGGCCACTGTTGGCTGGTCTAATTTGCACTGCAGATGGAGATATGCGCCTTCTAGTTGATGAGGCATCTACCACTCTGAATTGTATCTTTGCTGTGGAAGCCCAATCATGAGATTCCCTTTAATTACTGCACGAGGCAAACAGAGAAGCTGAGATGATAAGAAATCCGAGGTGCAACAAAAGAGCTGGTAAAATTAGAAAAGACTGTTTACGAAAAGCAGGGCTGTAATAGTAAAAGCAGAAGATAGAGAATTAAATCCATGAGGTGGAGGAAAAGCTTGGGATGCATTTTCTAGAATGTTCAGAGAGGGAGAAGGCAACCAGAGAGCAAAAATCACAATGAAAGCCAGACATCAATGTCAACATAGAGATAGCTAACAGTTCAGAAAGTGTGAGTTTAAGATACAAAGACATCACAGAAGAAAGTTTACCTATTTCCACAGATGAAAAGTTCTAGACAAATCAAGAAAAAGAGACAAATATATACACATAGTCCAGCGAAACCCTGATTTTCAAACATGACAAAAGAGTTATATGTTTCCAGAAAGTCAAAAGAATGGCTTAGTAGTCAAGGTGTTTGCCTGCAAAGCAGAAGGATGGGACTTCAATCCCCCAGTACTCATGGAAAGCCAGATGCACAAGGTGGTGCATGTGTCTGGAGTTGGTTTGCAGTGGCTGGAGGCTCTGACATGCTCATTCTCTCTCTGTCTGCCTCTCTCTCTCTCTCATAAATAAATAAATAAATAAATAAATAAATAAATAAATAAATAAATAAAATATTTTAAAAAATGTTTTCTAGGCAAACAAAAAGAATGAGTGTTGCCTTCAAGTCTTCTCCCGCACGGATCCCATGTGACTCAGTTGTTCAAGGTGCTGTAACAAAATCCCATTAAATGGGTGATTTAAACAACAGAAATTGATTTCTCATAGTCTAGAGACTGAAAAGCCCAAGATCAAGGTGCAACCCATTTGTTTCTTGATGAGGGCTCTCCTCCTGGGTTGTGGATGGAAACCTTCTTGCTGGGTCCATGTAGGACACAGCCTCTCTCTTGTGTCTCTCCTTCTTTGGAACTAAGTCCATCCACGACCCAATTTCCTTTCCAGAGCCTTACACCTAAATAACATTTTCTTGGGATTAGTGCTTTACTGTATGGATTTGAGTTGGAGGACACATTTAATTCAGTGTTATTACAGTTCAAAAAATTTGGCTGAGAAGGATTCTGTTGCATATCAAGCTGTCATTCATAAATAACAGTCACAATAAGACATTATGGGTAAGGTATGGTTTGAGTTACCCACGCTTAGGTAACTTTGGGAAATTGTGTATTGACAGAGTTAAACATGTTTCTTTGCTTGAACATTACATAAGCAGGAACTTTGACGTGATCATATACATTGTGAGTTTCAAAAATGGTTGTAGAAAATATTCCCCAAACTTATTTGACAGTACAACCTTGTTGGTAAAGCCTGTAGTTATTATTGTTGTCATTGCTTTATTGAGACAGTATTGTCCTATGTATCCCAGATTGGCCTCAAACATATGATAGTTCTGTCTCAGTCTCTAAAGTTCTGGTATCTCTAGAGGTGTGTTATCATGGTCTGCTAGCTTGTAACTATTAATATCTACTAGCAGATATTCAGCAGGATGTATTTAAAGATATGATTGAGACAAATTCAAAGAAGATCTTTTATAAAATTCAAGATTCATTCCCAATAAAATATCTTAATAGCCAAGCATGGTGACACACATCTGTAATCCCAGCATTCAGAAGGCACTGGCAGGAAGATCTTGCCTTCAAGGTTAGCTTGGGTTATATAATGCATGGACCTTGTCTTAATACCCACTTCACCCAAAATCAAAATAAAAAGATATCAATAATTGTGAAAACAAAATCCTGCCTTTTGCTATCAAGTGTGACACTCTTAACTTCCAAGGCTTTTTACTCTGTACACATCCATAAGGAGCAAGCCCAATCTCTGCTCACAGACCTGCAGAAACACAAGACACCCATAGGGCATTGTTTCCAACAAAATCTATCTGTTCCTGTTGTAGTCAAAGCTACGTGGCTGGGATAAACATCCAAACCAGACACTGTTTTGGGGAGAAGGGCTTTATTTTAAGCTTACAGATCCAGGGGGAATTTCCATCAGTGGTAGAAGAAGCTATTTTTATACCTCACCAACCAGCAAACACCAAAAAAGCAGCAAACACAAAACCAGCAGCAAACATCAGGGACCCTGCCATAGCTCAAACTGCTCTGCATACCTTTTGCCTGGAAACCAGATCTGCCCCCAAACACACCTTAGGGCTGGACTCCAGGATCCGTCTCTAGTGAAACTTCCCTCCAGCCAGGCTAGGGACCCAAATTATAAGATTTAATAAAACACCTGAGTCTATGGGGAACATACATTCAAACCACTATACCACCCTCATTTCCATACTGTCTTGGCTTCTGGAAAGATTACCCATACATATACCATTCCTTCTGCCACTTTGATTAATATGACCAATTGTGACTAGGGCAAAATATAATCAATTTAATTAAGGCCACTCTCATCAGCATTGAGATGAAGCCAACCTACAGGATTCACATTAGCCATGGCCATCAGAGTCTCAGATTCAACCAATTTAGCAGCTCCCATAAACCAATAGCCTATCCCTAGCAAATCCAATTTACCCTCTTCTTAAGTTTCTGCATTGATTTTTCCGTTTAGCCTAAGACATGCTGGATTTATTCGTCACTGCATACACTCTGTCTTGGCACACAAGGAAGAAGTCCAGAGAAATTATCTCATCTGTAAGAAACCTGGCAAGACCATGGAAGCTGGGCTGATGGAGCCTGCCAGTCTAAGAAGAGGGCCCAGGGGACTGAGCTAGTATGAAATTTGACTTCCCTAGAGCACTCCCCACCTCATGGATGGGTTGCTTCCTTGAAGCTACTCTGGAATTGGTCTCAGGGGAAAGCAATAAACAAAACCCATGAGTGCACAGGTAAAATTCTGAATTTTCAAATTAGGTCTCGAAAGCCCCACCCTTTTGTCCTAACCATTATGCAGGCAACGTCTTTAGAGAAGATGGTCACTTTCAGGACGTAGTTGCAATGGGTGACCAAGCATAGAATTATTAAGTGACCAAGAGTAAATGAGGGAAGCAGAGTCAAAAATCTTTGTGAGTTGAGTTTTAAGGGGGCTGGTGTGCTGCTGAGCCTGTGGATATGCCATATCTTTGTAGCTTTTGAAAAAAAAAAAGAGGTACCATTGTCAGGCTGTGGGGGTGCTAGGAAGCTGAAGAAGTAATACAGATTAGTTTCAAGGGTCAGAAAGGTGTGGCTGGAGTCAGCTGATTGGGCTGGACCAGTAACATTGAAACCTCAAAATGTCAGCAGCGATGGGGCACCACTGATAGTTCTAGGAGGAAGCCCGGGAGCCACAGAAGTTAACTTACAAGGCTTGGCAGGGCTCATCTGCAATGGTGCCCCCCTCACTACAAGACCAATGGGTCAGTTGTAAGAATCACCAGTCTTGAACATGGGCCTAGGGTATCTGGAGCCTCTTCCTGGATTTAGTGCCCTGTCTGTGATAGAGGATGTGTTAGCATCTCTGGGATGATGAAAGATCCAGGCTGCAACTGTGGTCATCTGAGCATCACAGTCTTCAGCTGCAGCTTCATCCTGGCCAACTACCTCAGAGCAGCCCTTTACCATGGGATCTACACGAGTTCAATCAGCAGTGTGATGTCACCTTGTAGTCTTCCAAGTGGAAGACCACATGCAATAGATAGGAAAAAAGACAGCAAGATTCTCTAACTCTTGAGTTTTGCCCTCTGAGCAAAATGACTACATCAATGTCACCCCCACACAGCAGAGGTGGAGGTAAAACCGCTTCCCCAGCCTGGCAAACACCACTGGTATCAGCAAGCAGAGACCTATTTGAGCCAGCTGATATGCTTCCGGCACTGGAATGGGAGCGTTTCCCCAAAGAGACTGTTACCACTACTTCATGTAAACATGAGATGTTTTTGGAGCCAGGCTGGTGAATTCTGGAAGACTGTATTTCCCAAGCTAGCCAAAGAGTCTATCAATGGGCTACCAGGCCAGGGATTCCCAAAACCTCCATGGGTCAGACAGTCAGCTGGGCAAGAGCCCATAGGCAAGCCAGCAGCTGCTTAGAAAAAGGATTTAGGGTGTGGTTATTATACCAAAATTTTATAAGAAGACATTATGGGCCAGGCGTGGTGGCGCACGCCTTTAATCCCAACACTCGGGAGGCAGAGGTAAGAGGATTGCCATGAGTTCAAGGCCACTCTGAGATTACATAGTGAATTCCAGATCAGCCTGGGCTAGAGTGAGACCCTACCTCAAAAAACAAAACAAAACAACAACAACAAAAAGACATTATGTGGAAAACCAGGTAAGGGACACGTGAGATCTCTGTATTATTTCTTGTAACTGCTTATGAACCCACAATTATCTCAAAATTAAAAAATCAAATCAATTGTCAGGCATGTGAGGGAGGCATGATTCCTAAGTCCTAATTCAGCCTGTGAAAGATGCCTCCCTTTGTCAGATCCTCCAGCTAGTCAATCAGTCACAGAGTCTTATCTCTCGAAGGCAGTATTAGGGTTTGGGGGGTGGGGTGGGCAAAGGTCCTTTGCACTTGCTATGTATCTAAGCACGACCTTGAACTCCTGATCCTCTTGGCCTGCCCCCTCCCAGGTTCTAGAATTACAGGCCTGTGCTACCGTCTGATTCTTCCCAGTTCAGTAATTCCCTTGCACTCATGAGCAGGCTGTACACAGGCATGGAAATGTCAGTCTGATTTTACATTCAGTAGTGGAAGCCACCAGAGCAGCACATTGAGTTATGTGGGAGGATCCTGGTAACCCTTACCAGCTGAGCTGATATTTAAAATAATGTGCTTTGATGTCACGTTGAAAAGCGGTGGAATTGTGACAGTCATCTTCATTGTCAACTCGACTGGACCTGGAAGCACCTCAAGGACAAACCTCTGGGTGTGTCGGTGAGAGTGTCCCCTGAGAGGTTTAATGGAGAAGGGGAGATCCACCCTAAATGTGACCAGGATCATCCCATGGGCTGAGGTCCTAGACTGAATTAAAAGGGGAAAATGAGAGAGCTGAGCACCAGCTGTGGTCTCTGTCAGCATCCCGACCAAGGACACAGTGTGACCAGCCTTATGCTCCAGCCATCATGTCTTCCCCACCCGATGGACTGACTAGATTTCTCTGATCTGTGAGCCAAAATAGATCCTTCTTATGGGCTGGACTTAGTGGTTAAGGCACTTGCTTGCAAAGCCTAATGGTCTGGGTTCCAATCCCCAGTACCCAGGTAAAAGCCAGATGCCCAAGGCAGCTCATGTATCTGGAGTTTGTTTGCAGTGGCTCGAGGTTCTGGTGCACCCATTCTCTCTCTCTCTCTCTCTCTCTCTCTCTCTCTCTCTCTCTCTCTCTCTCCCGCATAAATAAATAAACATAAAAAACTTAAATCCTTCTTTCTTTAGCTGCTTTTTCTTAGGTACTTGGTCACAGTGACCAGAAATGTGACTAATAAAACTTTTCTTTGAGTGTGTGTATAGTGTGTGTGTGTGGGGGGTGTAAGCCTGTGTTCGGGACAACTTTGGGTTCTAGCCCTCATCTTCCACCTTGTTTGAGGTGAGGTTTTGTTGCTCCACCGTGCATGGCAGCTAACTCTCAGGATCCTCCTGTCTCTGCCTCCCAGCTCTGTCACAGGAGGGCTGAGATCACAGATGCTCACTACTGTGCCATGGGTTCTGAACTCCACTCATCACACGTACACAATAAGTACTTTTACCCTCTCAACTGTCTTCCGAGCTCCATCTTTTTTGGGACAAGGCCTTTTATTGGCCTGGAGCTCACCAATTAGGCTAGATTGGGTGGCCAGCAAGTCCCAGGGATTCTCCAGTTTCTATGTCCCCAAAACTGTGATTATAGGCACATGTGACCACCGCTGACATTTTACACAGATACTGGGATTGAACTCAGGCCATCATGCTTGCAAGGCAAGCACTTTAGTGACTGAACTATCTCTCAATCCCTAAATAATACAATTTTTTAAGGCCACACTCATCAAAACAGAATAGTGATAGAGAACCAAGTACAGACACAGGTTTATTATATGAAATTTCACATGATACAGATAAAAATTTAAGTTGGCAAGCTACGTAGTGACAACTCAATAAATTTTAAAATATAGATGGTTAACTATTTTAGGAGAAAATTCAGTTACAAACATAATGAATTTCATGATGAGACTTGTGACAATAAGTGGATTAACATTTTTAAACGAAGTACGGTTCCACTTTATACTGTTCTCTGAGCCAGCTGTATATATAATTTATAAAACATTTCATCCCTTGACCTGTAACGAGTTCTCTTATGGACCTAATTGCTCAGGGGAAGCATCCTGCACTGGACTGTGGTTGCCAGGGTGTAGGAAACGTTTTCATAAGATTGGAGTGTGCACCTGCCACTTGCTGTCTTCGCTTGTATATTTGTGCTTCCCCTAGTGGGTAATAAAATTTAAGGTGTGACCTTGGTTCAAAGGAAAAGTCAGAGTTTTATTTTGTATAAGGAGAGCTGTAGTTTCTCTTAGGGTTGTTCTTCCATTGCAATGAAGTTACCCATTAGTTTCTTGGCTCTGCTGTGATGCCAGCATTTGCCAGTCTTCAGCCTCCTCCTGCGATGTCCAATCTTATCTTTTTAGTTTTGAATTTATACTTTATGCCCTTATCACCTCTGCTGGGCCTGTGACTCTGTCCCCCACCATCTTCTCTGCCCTTCCCATCTAATTTCCTTCGCTATCACCACCAGCCTCCTTCCAGTGTCTCCTCTTTAATTCAGTATGAGCACCAGCCATCGAGAACCTGATCATTTCGCTCACATGTTCAAAACATCTGATGCATCTTCAGGGGCTACAGAATAAAGTTGGTACTCTTTCCTGCAACATCCAAAACCTTTCCTTCCCTTTGCCTCCTCAAACCATCTCTGGGCATGTGTAGGAATTATTAACCAGATCTATGACAGTTTTGTGGGGGTATGGGTTGGGGGCAGAGGTTTTATCTGCTTTTAATCTAATGGAAATGCTAGGGTTTAGTACAAAGTCGTGATCATTTTGAAATGTTCCAATGCCAGATAAGGACTTCGTTTTCACTATAGGTTGACTTGAAGCAATTTACATTTGGAAATGATTTATTGAAACCCCTTCTCAGCATCAGACTCTAACTCAGCCACATTTCACACACAAGCCGTTCAGGGAAACCACAGCAACTGTGTGAAAAACACGTGGATGGATACTCATAGTCCCAATATGGGCTCTCTGCCTTTTCAGTTATTTTCTTTACTTCTTTGCACACTCCTGCCTTGGATCAAGGGACTGATTACAACTATATACAAGACCTTGAAGGAAGGAATATTATCAGTTTGTTCCCAAATGCCTTGATTAAATATAGGTACCAAGTAGCAGGAGCCAAGGGTAAGTGAGACAGTGAAAACAGCTTGAACTTGAGTGATTTGGATTCCTTGTTTACTGGCAATCAATGCATTTTTCATAGCCTACATCTGGTCTCCCTCGGTCATATTTTCTAGGAGACCTTTAAAAATATTCCTCTGAGCTGAGGTAACTTATTTTCTGATTAAAAATAAATGATGGTAAGTAAGTGGTCAGGGAGAAAGCAGATGGATAGGATGATGGGGAAGAAATTGATGAGTTCTACCTTGCTCCTCGTCAGCAAACCCTCCAGTGTGTGTGTGTGTGTGTGTGTGTGTGTGTGTGTGTGTGTGTGTGTGTGTGTGTGTCAACGGTCCTATAAACACTCGCTTATTACTCAGTCTTCACAATATCTCCAGGAGGCTGACAATTGGCTGGACTTCCATTCAAAGATGAAGCCATCAATGAAGAATTGGTAAATATCACTGGGCAGGCAGATTGCAGATGTGCTCTATTCCCTCAGAGACATTTAGGGGTCCACATGTACTCTCTCTCTCTCTTTTTCGAGGTAGGGTCTCGCTCTAGTCCAGGCTGACCTGGAATTCACTATGTAGTCTCAGGGTGACCTCAAACTCACGGCGATCCTCCTACCTCTGCCTCCCGAGTGCTGGGATTAAAGGCGTGTGCCACCACACCTGGCCACACGTACTCTCCATAAACTACAGATAGACTATTGGGATGGCTAATAGTTACCACAGGACATTATTGGAGGATTTTTTAAAAAAAATTTTATTGTTGGATGGGCACACTTGGAAGATAGTTTTTGGTACCTGACCATTAATCACCCGAGAAAGTGAATTAACTGAGCCATTGTTTAGGAGGGAAGGATGCTTACTACGATTAGAACAGAAGTAGCACAATACATGAGCTTTGTGACCAAACTCGTAACATTTCATTCAGAGCTGGTGATGCCAGACCACACGGGCTTTCTTTTCCTACGCTTCACTAATAATCACAATTCTATCCCTAGCTCTGTCCGGCTGCAGACCCTGAAATCTCACGCCAGATTTACAACTCAATCAATAAAATAGAGTTGGAATATTTGGTGAAAGGCATTGGCTACAGTGGTTCTAATTATCAAGTCACTGGACAGTAACATGAGAGTTCCTCTGTGCCTGGCACTCAGCCAGGCCTGGGTGGAGAGTGAAAATCAGACAGGTGTGGTTCCAGACCTCATTGATCTGTTCCTCCAGCAGAGACAAGGGATGGTGAGCAAATAATTACATAATTATGCCCTTAATCACATCATAAAGATGACTGCAAAGGGGAAATTGAGTGTGCCCAAACATCTTAGTGCGCGCTCTCTCTCTCTCTGCTTGAAAATGAATAAATAAAATATTAAAAAAATTAAAATGAGCACAATCCTGAGCCTCTCTCAAAAGTGGTGGTGAAGAGAGACCAAGGCAGTGTATGCATGACCTGAAGCATGAGGCTGGTGCATAGTACAACCACAGTACAAAGCATAATGCATGTGTTTATGTGGCAATATATACTATAATATATACCGTAATTTATTACCCATGACATATAATTAGATGTACAAATGCTCTCCTTATTCCCTGAAACCAACTCAATGATTATTAGAACTTCAAATTTTATCGCAACAAACACATTAATTATAATGCTAGATATCCATGTATACAATGTGTCTGCTCACTCTGTCTCTCCCCCCTAACCTACTGCTTCTCGGAGAATATGGCTTTTCCTATCTGTTAGAATTTTTTTCCCAGGCGGACCTTGAACTTGTAATCCTTCTGCCCCCATCTCCTGAGTATTGGATTTGCAGGCATGTGCCACCATACCTGGTCCCCTTTTGGAGTCTTGAGTGCCTAACAGAGATCCATGCTTTAGGAGCTGGGATCATACTGTTTTAGTGAAAGGGACCTGACTTTCTCTTGGTGTTAAGCATTTCACCTCCAGTGAATAACACATACATGTAAAGTGAGCTATCTCTGTAAATGGATTCTAGTTTGGGCTGGAGAGATGGCTCAGCGGTTAAGGCACTTGCCTCCGGTGCCTAAGGCCCCATGTTCAATTCCCCAGGACCCACATAAGCCAGACCCACAAGGTTGTGGCCCTGGTGCTCTCTCTCTCTCTCTCTCTCTCTCTCTCTCTCTCTCTCTCTCTCTATCTATCTTTATCTCTGCTTGAAAATGAATAAAAATATTTAAAAAATGTATTCTAGTTTTATTATGAAAGAATTATCTGATGGTCAAAGTATGTTTAAAGGTAAGTCTACCTGATGGGTTGAGAGATTTTTGACACAATGGTGGCCAGAAACCTATAGATCAAAAATATCTTTTTAAAATGTTTTATAGACCTATAGACAAGATACCATGATCAAAATCCCTCTCACCACCCCCTTTCCTCACCCAGATCCCCTTCCTTTGAATCCTTTCTAACTAGTCTTTCCTCTCTTTAGATGTTAACATGTTTTCCTCCTATTATGCAGGTCTTGTGTAGGTAGCATCAGCCACTGAGGTCATCAAAGCCATGTCCACTTTGTGTCTGGAAGACAGATTACAAAGCACTCCTCCCCTTCTTTGGGTAGACAAGATATTTTGATCCTAATTCTTTTTTTAATAAAACGTTTTATTAACAACCCCCATAAATATAAACAAAACCCATGATCAGAATCCCTATTTCTTCTTTCTTGACGGCTCAGCATGCATTCAGGATAAAGGGTGGGGTGACGGTCACAATCAGCCAAGGAGCACTTCCCAGTGAGACACAGCTTTGATAGGATGATGGATATTTCCAACTACCATGTACATTTTCTGTTACTTGTAACTGAATACAAACTCCAAATAGCATGCCTATTGAAATTATGCAAATTCTAACTTTCTTTGTATCTTCTACCAGCTAAAAATGTTAGTAATTGTGACGGTCATGTATTCAGTCTATATTCTGAAACTTTCTAGAACAAAATCAAGCTTATTAAGTGAGGAATTTATTGTCAAATCCCATGGGATTATCATAAAAATGTTTGAAAGCAACATACTATTCTATTAAAAATTTTAATATTTATAGCAATACTGCACTGTAGAAATTAAAAAGCCACAAAAGTAATTTTAAATTTACTAGTCACTACATTTAGAAAGTATATATAAGTACATATATATAAATATATACTTATATATATAAGTGCGTATATACTTATATATATAAGTGCATATATATATATATATATAGTTTAATTTCAATCCAATATGTACACAGTATCATAGTTTAGGTGTAATCAATAGGAACGATACCAATGTGATGTTTCATTCATTTTCCCCTTAGTCTTTGAACCTGATGTGTAACTTCATGCTCTCAGCACAACTCAAATTAGACCTCAGCTCAAGTACTTAGTGGCCTGTGCTGCTGGTACCTGTTTCATTGGACAGTGAGATCATGCCATAGCCACAGACTTCATGGAGAAATTAAGAGCCAACATCAGTTGGGACGATAATATGATTTTTTTAAAAACAAATGTCTTGTTGTTATTTAATATACAACCTAACTTCCCTCAGGATGTTGTACTAGGATGCTTTCAATTTGTTATACTGTTTTTATATTAAAAATAAAACAAAATCCTGGATATTAATCCTGTGTCAGATGTATAGCTGACAAAGATTTTCTCCCTTTGGGTAGGTTGCCTCTTTGCTCTGTTCATAGTATTTTTTGCTGTACAAAAGCTTTTTAATTTCATGAGGTCCCAATGGTTGATTAGTGGTTTTACTTCCTGAGAAACTGGGGTTATGTTAAAAAAGTCGTTGCCTAGGCCAATATATTGAAGCGCTCCCCTACTTTTTCCTCCAGCAGTTTCAGAGTTTTGGGTCTGTTATTAAGGTCTTTGATCTTTTTGGATTTGATTCTTGTGCACGGAAATAGGTAAAGGTCTATTTTCATCCTTCTACATATAGATATCTAGTTTTCCCAGCACCATTTGTTAAAGAGGCTGTCTTTTCTCCACTGAATATTTTTGTCCTTTTTTGTAAAAAATCAGATGGCTGTAGCTGTCTGGGTTTTTATGTTCCATTGATCTATGTGTCTGTTTTTGTGCCAGTGCCATGATGTTTTTGTTACTATGGCTCTGTAATATATCTTAAAATCAGGTATGGTGATACCACCAGCCTTATTTTTGTTGCTTAGAATTGTTTTGGCTATTTGAGGTTTTTTTTGTGATTCCAAATAAATTTTAGGATTTTAAAAAATATTTTGGTGAAGAATGTCATTGGAATTTTGATGGGGATTGCATTAAATGTGTAGATTTGCTTTTGGTAAGATTGACATTTTCATGATATCGATTCTTCCAATCCAAGAACACGGGATGTCTTCTACGATTTCTCTCTTTTGTGTTTCAAAGATTTCATTGTAGAGATTGATTAGGTTTATACCAAGGTGATTATGAATGGGAGTGTTCCCTTGATTTCATCCTTGGCCTGTTTGTTGTTAGTATATAGGAAGGCTACTGATTTCTGTGTGTTGATTTGGTGTCCTGTTATGTTGCTAAAAGTGTTTATCAGCTCTAACAGTTTGCTGATAGAGTTTTTAGGGTCCCTTATGTATAGAATCATGTCATCTGCAAATAAAATAATTTTATCTCTTCCTTTCCAATTTGTACCCCTTTTATTTGTGTCTCTCGCCTTATTGCTATAGCTAAGACTTCCAGCACTATATTAAATAAAAGTGGGGACAGTAGACACCCTTGTCTTATTCCTGGTTTTAGTGGAAATGCTTCAAGTTTATCTCTATAATAAGAAACAAAACAACTGAATCAAAAAAAGGGCTACAGAACTGAATAGAGAGTTCTCAAAAGAAGAAAGACAAATGACCTATAAACATCTAAAACTATGTTCTACCTCCTCAGAAATCAGAGAAATGCAAATTAAAACTACTCTGAGATTCCATCTACTCCTGTCAGAATGGCCAAAATCAAGAAAACAAGTGACAATAAATGCTGGTGAGGATGAGGAAAAAGAGGAACTCTTCTACACTGCTGGTGGGAATGTAAACTGGTCCAGCCATTGTGGAAAGCAGTGTGGAGGTTCCCGAGACAGCTGAAAATAGATTTAACATATGACCCAGCTCTACCGCTCCTTGGCATATATCCTAACAACTCTAGTCACTACCCTAGAGATACTCTCTCTTCCATGTTTATTTTGGTTCTATTTACAATCGCTAGGAAATGGAACCAACCTAGATGTCCCTCAACTGATGGATGGACCATTAAAATATGCTTCATTTATGCAATGGAGTATTATTCAGCAGTAAAGAAAAATGAAATGTTCAGGGAAATGGATGGATCTGGAAAGGATCATACTAAGTGAGGTAACTCAGGTCCAGGAAGCCAAACACTACATGCTCTCTCTCATATAATGTCATAACCGATAGCCAGAGATTGTTACTAGAAAAACTTCAGTGCTAGGGATGGGATACCTTCAGTGAGTTGTTGGCCAGCAAGGTTCCTGAGGCCCCCAAAACATTACAGGCCATTGCCAAGGCTCTTGGTTGCCCACCAGAATGAGATGGTAAGACTCTGTTGTTGAAGACCACATATGCTTGGGCTGCAGGTCACTGAGAAATCAATCTGGAGCTGAGCTGGAAACCTCCTCCCTCTTAACCAGCTGATGTTAACTAGTTGACAGAAAGCTGGAAAAAAGCTACGGCTGCCTGCAGACCTATGGGAGAGAGAAGTCCTCAGCGGTGGTGGACAGCAGTGGACCTTCTAAGCCTTAAGATTGGCCAGTTAGGCCAAATGTGCCAATTGGGGCAATAGTGGCACGTCTACTATGGGGGAAACCAACGGCTCTCTAATTGGACTGCAGGCTCATTCCATGGGAGGGAATACATGCCTGGTACTGAAGACCTAGTCAAAAGCCTATGGTGGGGGAATACCTGCTGTTGTCTGGCTATTATATATATTATATGTCTGGCTAATATATATATATATATAATAGTATAATATATATATATATAATAGTATATTATGCCCACCAAACTGACTTATAAGAGCTTTTTTAAATGAGCATACCCACAGAATAATGCTACTCTCAATCTTGTCTAGAAAAGCTTCTCTTTTTCAGATGGCAGTGAACACTGGTATAACACAAGACAGCACAGTGCTGAGAAGAAATGACAGTGGAGTGTTCAGCACTGGGACATCTCTACCACACCTCTGAGGCTCAGGCTCTATTGTGGAAGAGGTGGTGGAAAGACTGTAAGAGCCAAAGGAAGGGGAGGACTGCTTACAACGAAACTTCCAGACACAAAATGGCCTTATAGTCATGATTGCGTAGTGCCTGATAATACCTACACGTAATGGGAGGAAAAAATGATGACACCGAAACAAAATAGAGACTAATTAAGCAGAGGAAGAGATATGGGAGAGAGTGGGGGAGGGTATCATAATGGTCTTTGATCTATAATTATGAAAGCTATCAGTAAAAAGTTAAAAAAATAAAAGTTTTCCTCAATAAATCAATCTAGATACTCTTTTTAAGGCACTCTTAATTAAAATACAGTTTTAAAGTAATCTCCCTCAAGATTCCATAGAATCAATGAGAGGTATTTTTGTATATATATATATTTTTCTGTTTCTTCTACCCATTGACACTTGACTTCCTCCGTGGTCTGCAGTCTGAGCTCTGGCAGCATGGTCTGTACTCTCAGCGCCTGTTTGCTGGTCCTTGGCCCTGCCTCTCCATTCTTCATGGAGCAGAACACACATGGCACTATAATAACTCTGCTTGATGTCTGCCAATGGCCCTGCATCAGTCAGCTTCTCCTTGCTGTGACAAGCCTCCAACCAGAAGCAGCTTGTGGAGGAAAGGGTTTCTTTTGGCTTATAGACTCGAGGGGAGGTTCCAGGACAGAAGGGAAAATGATGGCATGAGCAGAGGCTGGACATCACTTTCTGGATAATATCAGCTCCAATTCCCAAATTGCCACCAGCTGGGGATCAAGTATTCAGAACACATACATTTATAGGAGAATCAAACCACCACAGGCCCATTAATGTACACATTAGAGTGTGAGTTCCTGTAAGAGTGAACAGATGTTGCCCAACCCGATCCCTGTCTTCCTCTCCATTCTGTGTGTGTGGTGTGGTGTGGTGTGTGTATGTGTGTGTGTGTGTGTGTGTGTGTGTGCATATGTGTGGTGTGTGTGCATATGTGTGTGTGTGCATGTGTGTGTGTGCTTGTGTGTGTGTGTGCATGTGTGTGTGTGTGTGTGTGTGTGTGCGTGTGCATGTGTGTTTTGAAGCAGGGTCTCACTTCTAGCCCAGGCTGGCCTGGAACTCACTCTTGTGTCCTAGGCTGGCCTCACACTTCCGGCAATCCTCCTGACTCAGCCTCACAGTGCTGGGATCAGGTGTTCTGTCCTCATACCTCTCTCCACCTGCTCGCTGGGCTCGGGCCTCTTTCCTGTCCCTGGAACCTTCTATTATTAGAGCCAACTGCAGGCTTCTCGCCTGTCTTCCCAGGTCCTCATCATTGTGGTATCACTCAGCCAAAATCACTGTCTAAATGACCGCCTCCATTCCTTGTCATTTCTGATCCACCAAGCATTTCAATTTTCTTCAAAGTGCTTACCACCATCTAGAACTTTCTGCCTTTTGACTGTGAGGACTTGTTACCATCCACTTCTCTTAGGCTGAGAGGGTTCTTGGGTGTATTTCATGTTCTGTATGAGCCCTTAGAAGTCAAGGTCCCAGGAGGGCAGTATGTTGCATGAGGAAAGGGGAGGCCCGAAAATATCCTCCTGGGATCGAGATTCCTGGTGTTAGAAGAAGAGAAGGAAAAGCAGTCATGGAAACAGGAAGAGGCAGGAAAGGCAGTCTGCTCTGGAAGAAGGGAGATGGCGGGAACAGCGCTCTCCATGAATGTATTAGGGATCTTCCTTCTTTCTTCTTCTACCGAAACCCCACTTGAGTCACCGTGTTTACAACCATCTTGATTCCTGCTAGATGGGCCCCATTCTTTCCTTCCCTCTTTTCCTTGACGCATGCTCTTCTGTCCCTTGACAATGATTTTCCTGGGGTTTCCCTCCTCGGTCCTCCTCTTGCTGACTTTTACATGTAATATCTAGCTGTTCTGAGCTATCAGCCCTCTTCCTGCCTCCCTCACTTGAAAACATATCTGCATCTTGCTCCTTACCTCCTTTTGTCTTCAGCACTGGGCAAGACCCACCTCCCCTTAGCCAAAAATCTCCATCTCTACCCTACGTCTCATTCCCTGCCTCAATCTATACACGGAATTCACACCCCATCAACTGCTCGCTCAGCTTTCATAGCTTGGACCTCCCCCCTTCCCTACAACTGCACTCCAACTCTTTCTCCACTGTCTACTGCTTGTGCTCTGCTTTCCTTAGCTTTGCTTTTAAAGCTGATCTCATCCTCTGGGTTCTTTGCCCCTGGATATTGCACACAAGTCCTTTAAAGTATTTGACATTCTGTGTACAGCAAGTTCTGCTAGGACCAGACAAGACAGCTTATCAACCCTGTGGTAACTTCTCTTCAACAACTGATGTTTCTTAAAGCCATTGCTTCCCTTGGTTTCTGGAAAGTTTCTCCCCTCCACTCCCACACTCTTATTTATACACTCAATTCTTACTGTATATGAGTCTCAGGAATTTCATTACAGTTCTTCTCTTTTTTCCCTACCTGAGTAAAGATGCTGTTCAAGTGTTTAGCCTCATCTTAGATTCCCTTAGCTTGAGGGTTTGCACGCAGGTAGTTTATTTGGAAAATGGTTCTACAGAGAAGGTGTCAGGAAGAAATGAAACTAGAATATGTTCCCAAGATAAAACTAATATAAAGATGCACAGGCATGTTGGTTACCACATCAGGAGCTACAGCCTGATCCCTCTGGGGCACACATAAGTATATCGCACAATTATTTATCAGTAGGTCTAGAGGGTCAAGAATTTATCTATTACCATTTAACAATGCTTGAGGATTATCTCTGGGGGGGGGGTTACTTTTCTCATATATTTTGTCCAGGCTGCATGTATGCAGAGCCTGAGTCAGGTTTCCTAAGGCATTCCACACCTCGACAGTCAAAGTTGGGTACAAATACCAAAGACACACAGCACGGGTGGAGGTGAGGCCATGAGTGCATCCATTGCACACCTCATATCTGCTTGCATCCTCCATTGAGCAAACTGCAGCAGAAGCTTTAAATTAGTGACCAGCCATAGTTTTTTCAAAGGCTGATTTAAGGGAAGTTAGGGAATCTATTAGAGTTTCCACTGCTCCTGCTCATTTTCATGTTGCAATAATTCATCACCCCACCCCATTACCTATTGAGGTTGTGTGGTAGTTTGAATAATGTCCCCCAATAGAGTTTATTATAATTGTGTTTATTAAATTATTAATTGTCTCCAGGCTT
>PVHP010002618.1:72050-87440 GCA_004024765.1 Zapus hudsonius
CCTAATTCCAGGCACATGCTTCCTTGCTACCCTGAATGACATCAAACTTAGCTCCTCCCTCCAATCACCATTGACCACTCCTGCCCCTATGAACTTGTTCTCTCTGCCTGCAGCATGAGCACCAGGAAACCAAAGTGTCCAGGCCATGCCTGTGGTCTTAAAGTCACTGGAACCTTTGCTGAGCCCTCTTCTTCTTTTTTTAATTGATATCTTTATTGTCCAAAATTAAATCCCTCCTCTCTGTCCCCAATCCACTGGGTATCCTCCTCATTGGGCATGCTGGATCAATCCATGGGTAGAGGGTCATGAATAGCACAAGAGGCAGCCAGGTTCCCCCCACCCCACAGCCCTTTGTGTGTTGTTGCTGAGGGGGGCCATATCTCTGGATATTCTCCTCCACCATGGCTCTTACAATCATTCCGCCCCCTCTTTCACTCAGTTCCCTGAGTTATGGTGGGTGAGTTTTAAGTCTGCTTTATTGTAGAGATCATAAGAGTCTCTGTGCTTAGGTTGTGTTGGAAATTGTTGGTGTCTGTCTTGCTGGCTTATCCTGGGTTGACTGATTAGCTGTGTTGATAGGTCTCTTGCTATCCCATCGCTCTCTCAAAGGTTTCATTTGGGGCCTACACGATAGGCCTGGGGTGCTTCATCTCCTGCCAGGATGTCAGCTATTTGCCTGTAGCTCATTGGTAGAGTTGGATTGACCACAGCTCTCTCACTGCCTTCTGAAAAATACAAAGAGAACCTCCATCGGAGAGTGAGTCCTCTTCCTGAAGCACCATCCACCATGCCCTTGGGGACCAGGACTTCCAACTTGGCAGGGCCTGGTTTATCAGACTAAAAAGCATACATTCTAGAAATGGATTGCTAACAGTGATAAATAGACAAGTCCATTCCCCTTCATTACCTTGTTCCAGATCTGTTTTGGCTACTTGGGAACAGAGCTGATTAAAATACCCCAAATCTTACAGAGGATGATCTCCAAGATGATGCCTACAATGAATCTTTACTCATCCTTTCCTTCATTCTCTTGGACTATCTTCTTTGGACTGTTCCAGTAAGACCTGTGGTGTCTATGGTTATGAACCCATGGTCTCATCTCTTTACTGAAACAGGGTCTTTAGGCCTAAGAAAAGCATATAATCATAGTCTTCGAATGCTGGTGTGGCTGATGCTATGTGGCCAAGAAGGCCAACTCACACCCAGAGTAGAATGCGCAGCTAGGATGGGAGGAACTGAACGTAATATACTCTCTCCCAGTGGTCTCTCTCCTTGGGCACTGGTGGGTGCTGTGTGTCGAGATTTATGTGATATAGGAGTCCTGGCATTGAATAGAGACTCTAGCTAGATTGTTTTGATGAGGCAAAGCCTATGCCCCTGGGCATGAATGACCATTCTCCTTACCACCGTGCTCTTCACCCAGCCCATCTACACATCTATTGCCTAAGCCTTGTAGAGGTCAAAGAGACAATTTGGCTGACCATCAATGAGTGAGTCATCCTGTCTACTTGATTGTCTCCTCTATGGTGATGCTTGCTCATGAATTCATAAGCACACCAATGTTTTTCTTTATTTCTTTTTTGTTTTGTTTTGCCCCTACTGATAAAAATGTTGAACTTGAATACACATTGGTTGAATGTGGAAAGAATTTACTGACATGGAAGTCCTCTCCCATGACTCAGGATTTAATAACCTTAAAGGAATAACTGGAACGGTCCAATAGTTGTTGGGATGGTGCCTTGAAGCCTGATCCAACGGTGGCCTGGAGTAAATCAGGTGGGGATGTAGGAAATTGCCTGGGCAAAATATTGAGGCGGGGATCAGCAGGTGCAGAAAGGTGAGAATATTAAAACAGAGTTATTATAGAAAATGAAGAGTACGATACCTGATGATGTCTCCTGAGAGCCCTAGAGGGCATTCCCTTCATTAAGCCAAAAAAAAAAAAAAAAGATACACTTGTGAAAATATCTCAAATACTAGGCATTAGTTGAGACCCTCCATGATGGCTATTCTTGTTACTGCATTTTACCTTCTCATTGCTGGGGCAAAACACCCAACCAAATGCAGCTTACAGGAGGAAAATATTTATTTTAGATTGACAATTTTGAGGGGAAGTTTCATCATGGCAGGGCAAAGCATGGCAGAGCAGAGGCTTTGCATCACATCTTGCCACAGCAACTGGAAGTAGCCATAGGAGTGAAGCTGGCTAGTGCCAGCAAGGGGGAGCTGGTGTGTAACATCCCTAAGCCTCCCCCCAGCATCACACCTCCTCCAGTGAATCATCACCTCCTAAATTGCCAGTAGCTGGGGTGTCATAGTCAGTCACCCACTGCTGGGATGAATCTCCAAACCAGGCACAATTTTGGGGAGGAAATTGAAACTATCAGATCCAGGGGAAGTTAAGGAAAAGGCTGGCTCCCTTTTACAGAAGCAAGCAGAGAGAAAAACAGCACCTCCAGAAGCAAGCAAGCAAGCACACTCCTAACTGGCAAACAAAAGGAACTCCAGGCTTGAGCCCAGACTGCTTTTTGCATATGTAAAGCTAGAATTCCAGACCCACCCCAGAAACATCTTAGGGCTGAACCCTAGGATCTGGCCAAGGTGACACACCTCCTCCAGCCAGAACTGGCTGGAGACAATTAACAATTTAATAAATACAATTATAATAAATTCTACTGGGGACATTATTCAAACTACCACATGGGGTTCATGTATTCAAAACAGGAGCCTATGGGCTATATCTCCTTTATGCAGCTGGCTCCCTGGTATCAATGAGGATGACAAGGTTCTAGACCACAGGGGTCAAGCCGTGGCTTAGACAACAGAGATAAGCAAGGCTCCCTGGTGCTTCGCATGGAGCCTTTGGGAGACAGAGCCTAGAGGGAGGACGCTTGCCACTGGGGGCAGACCTTGAGATTTTTCTCGTTCAGCCCCTTTACCTGTGAGTACTCTCTACTCCCTCCTGGTGGTGTGAAGACGATGCAGGCTGTCTGTTCCTGCCGTGCAGTTTCCACTCTGGTGAAACTTCCCCTGGAAACTATAAGCTGAAATTAAACTCTTTCCTCCCCTACACTGCTTCTCATTGGGTGACTTGTCCCATTAAGGAGAAAAGAACTGATACACGGCGTGTGATTTCTGAGATGGGGATCAGAGTGAGAAAGCAGCCCCTCGATTTTGTGAGGTTACACTGACCTGATGGGTAAAGGACATGGGCAGCTGATCAGGTTGTGGCTTGCTATTTTTGTTTATATATATATTTTGATTTAATTTTATTGAAAAATTTGCACATGTATAGAATGTATTCTCTTTAATACTTATTTGATATGGAGAGACAGAGAAAGTATGAGTGTTCTAGGACCTCCTGCTACTACAAACAAACTCCAGACACATGCATTACTTTGTGCATCTAGCTTTATGTAGGTGCTGGGGAATCAAACCTGGCCATCGGGCTTTACAAGCAAAGGCCTTTAACTGCCGAGGCATCATCTCTACAGCCACCCATAATATATATATATATATTGGTTTTTCAAGGTAGGGTCTTGCTCTAGCCCAGGCTGACCTGGAATTCACTATGTAGTCTCAGGGTGGCCTTGAACTCACGGCAATCCTCCTACTTCTGCCTCCCGAGTGCTGGGATTAAAGGCGTGCGCCACATGCCCAGCCCCATAATATATTTTGATCATAGTTTTCTTCCATTTCTTTCTCTGGAATCTCATATCTGACTCCTTTCCACTCTTCCTGACTTCTAATTTGATGTTTTTTTCTTAGATGTGGGTGTGACCCTGCTAGTTTAAATGGAGTTTCCTGCATTGGCTTTGGTGGGAGATTATTAACCAGAAAACGTGGATCCTACCAGTGGCTACAAGAGTACCTAAAACGTCTCCCGTTCCTCCACCCACCAACTGCCTGTAACCCCTCAGGGAGGGATAGGAGCTTCATGCCCTCCTCTCTCAATCACCTCTAATGGCATGTTTGACAGGCCCGGTCACCATGAAGTCATGAACGCAATCACCATGTCATGCTCGGATGATGTACTCTGTAGCACTTCTCTCCCTCCATCCTCTGGCTCTTACCTTCTTTCTGCTCCCTCTTCTGCATTATCCCCGGAGCCTTGAAGGGGCCGATACAGGTGCCTCATTTAGTGCTGGGCACCCAGTGTCACTCACTCTCAGAATGAGGACAAGTTTTGAATTTCCTCAGCAGTCACTGCCATCTGCAAAGAGAAGCTTTTTTATTAACAGGTGATAACTGCGCTAATTTCTGGGCATAGATGGACATATTTCAGAGGACAACCTGATGGGTATACAACATCTCCATTGATCTGAACACCTGTAGTAGCTTCCCTCTCATGACCTCCCCAGCCGTAGGTTTGGCTAGGATTTCAGTTCCAGGCATGCATTTTCTCCCATGGAGTGGGTCGCTTATCTATCCAGTGAGCAGTTGGCTACCCCATAATAGTCATGCCACTATTGGGCCAGTGGGCACATCCTTCCCGGCTAATCAGTTCTGTAGCTGTCAGAGTCCACTGCTGGGTAAGATTGTTGATGACTTTCTCCTCCAGCAGCTTGCAGAGCGCCAGGACAGCGCTCCAGCAGGGAGAAAACCTCCAGCTCGATTATGCAGTGTCCTGCTACCAAAACAAGCGATGACTTCCTTTTACAGCAAAAACAGTTAAACAAAACTAAGCTCTTAGCAGAAACAGAGGCCGATACTAGTTACCATGATGGAAAGTTCAAGTCTGTCATCTCGTTTCCAGATCTAAGCCAGAGCTGACTGACTGAAGGGGAAACTATTTTTCGTTGATGATGCTACTATACACATTTCTGATAAAGAGTCCTCCAACTCTACCACAAAAGGGTTCAGAGATATTTATCAGACTAACAGCTTATAGAAGTCGGGTGATGAACAGAGTTCTGGCTTCTGCCTGCTTAAATTGGGTCCAAAGTGTCCTTATATCTCTGGCATTTGAGTGCGTAATTAAGATGGATATATTTAGCAGTTGGTAGAGTCTTCACCTTGATTCTCTCACCCGGGAGTCACTGTGATCCAAAAGGCCAAATAAATCTGACCCTGTTCTATTCCATGCTGGCCAACTTAGCAACTTGGAAATAATATCATCTCCCTAACGAAATTGAAGAGAGCGTGGTCTTTAATAATTAGACCAGTAACATTAGTGTCACCAGGGAACTTCTCAAAAAGCAAATTCATAAATCTCACCTTTGGCCTATTGTATTAAAAATCTTGGATGGGCTCCAGAATTCTGTAGTGTGTGTGTGTGTGTGTGTGTGTGTGTGTGTGTGTGTGTGTGTAGTGTGCGTGCACATACATGTGGAGGTCACAGAACAACTTTGGGTGCCTTTCCTTTGATTCAGTATCACTCACTGGCCTGGAACTTACCAAATAGGCTCCTGTCTCCATCTCCTTAGTTAAGCCATTACAAATACATACCACCATGCCTGGCATTTGTGTGTGGGTGGGGAGGGCTCTGGGGATCAAACTCGGGTTCTGATACTTGAAAAGCAAGCATTTAAAAATATTTTATTTATTTATTTGTGAGAGAAAGAGAGAAAGAGTGGGTGTGCCAGGACCACCAGCCACTGCAAATGAACTCCAGACACATGTGCCTCCTTGTACATCAGGCTTTACGTTGGTACTAGGGAATTGAACCCAAGACCTTAGGCTTTGCAGGCAAACACCTTAACCACTGAGCCATCTCTCCAGTGCATGTATTTGAATGAGCTCTCTGAGTGGTTCTGGTTAAAAGCTCTGCTCTGGGAGTGGTGGCGGGATGGTCATAGGTAACAACAAATTTAATCAAGGATAGGTCCAATCACACCTTTTGTGTTTGATGTGGTTCCTTCATGGGAAAAAAGAAAACCATCTTAGCCTTTGATCTGGTGGTGTGTTCCATCCCCATCAGAAGAAAGATGACTAGTAGCTTGCATTTACATGGGTAGGACAGAAGTACACATCCAGTCTCCTGCTTGGCTAACTCTCCTCCACCCTCTGAGTAGCAAGGAAGCTTAGTCATCTTGACATGCATCTTGTAGAACAAGAAGACATGCACAATTGACGACAAAATGCTAATTGCGCCTGAGCTGTAACAGTGATTGCTAAGAACCTGTAAACCTTAAATCACATTTGAGAGTGGGAAGAGAAACTCCATAAGTTACAAGGGAATGGCCTTTTTATGAAGGCCCTCAGGAATCTGAAGTCACGGGGGGGCATGTCATCCTGTTCATGGGTAAAGCCAACTTTTTGTATTTCACTCCCATGACCACAAAAAGACACAAAATTGGTGAATCTCAGGCTGGAGAGATTGCTTAGTTGTTCAGGCACTTGCCTGCAAAGCAGAAGGACCTGAGCTTGATTCCTCAGTACCCACATAAAGCCAGATGCACAAAGTGGCACACGAGTCTGGAGTTTGTTTGCGGTGGGTGGAGGTCCTGGTGCCTCCATTCTCTCTCTCTCTCTCTCTCTCTCTCTCTCTCTCTCTCTCTCAAATAAATAAAAATGATTTTTTAAAAACCTCAATAAAATTGGCAGGTCTCTGAATTGGAGGCATTATATATCACACTTGGGGATTTGTGGGTGGCCCATGATGAGGTAACTCTGAGGCCACCAGTTTCTCGTGTGGCGCAGAGTAAGAAAGAACTCTGCAGTGGAAGCCATCTGTGGGGAGGCTGGCCTTTTGGCATGAACCTGCAAATCCAATGGCAGCATGGGTATCCACGGTGGTGCAGGTGCTGTGTGGGAACTCGGACAAGCTTCGACAGAGACTCGTGAGAACTGGTAAGCAATGAGGCCAAGGCTTACTTCTGATCCCACCTGTGATTGTAATTCACACTTGCATTGCTTTAAGTATCTTGTCTTATGTGCTATTTACTAGTCAACAAGGCTAATTAATATAATAGATGGTCTCAGATTTTAATTATTTAATCCAACCTAAGTTTGCCACTCATTCAGGACTTTAATATGTTTTCTTTTAAAAAAAATTTTAAATTTATTTAAGAGAGAGAGAAAGAGGAAGAGAGAATGGTGCATCAGGGCCTCTACCCACTACAAATAAACTGCAGACACATGCCCACCACCTTGTGCATCTGTCTTTACATTGGTACTGGGGAATCGAACCGGAGTCCTTAAGGCTTTGCTAGCAAGTACTCTAACCACTGAGCCATCTCTCCAGCCCCAATGTGCTTTCTTGTTGGAACCTCGCCTCTAATTGCTGACTTGGGGATTGAGGTCTTTCAATTTTACAGGTCTGCCTTCCATGGGAGCCTCAGCTTTCTGCTCACATAGAGCTGGAGGATGGCGCATTACGGATGAGAAGCTTCCCACTCTGCTCTGCTGGTTGGAGCATAGCCACAGTGGTCCACAGAGGAATCTGGGAAAGGTGGGCTGGCTGAATAGCCCAGAGGCAAAGAAAATGGGATTTGCTAAAGCATTCTTCCGCTATGTCTTTACTCAAAGGCCATCTTGAGGTTACATTGACTGAGACACAGGAAAGTTGTGATTTCTCCGAACAGATGGCTGGGTGCTCAGAATCCTGGATCCCTCTCCCACGGGGTTCTGAGCTATCTGCTGCACTCTGCACCCTATGAAATCATATTTTTAAAGTGGAAACATGCTATTTATTCTGATGATGCTGCCTGTGTGCTTCTTTTCAGCATCCACACAGGAGTGGAAGCTCGTGAGGAGCATTTCATCATGTCATGTCTCCATGTCATTAAGTCTGGGAAAACTCACAGATCTATGTCCTGGCCGGGCAGGTGATATTCAAAGGGAATGCAAGCACCAGGTATAACGTGTAGGAGTTAGTGTCTGGGTAAAAGCAATTTGTAAATGATAGCAGAAAAAAAATTCCAACATGCTCCGAGGGCTATATCTAAAAACGACATACCTACCCAAACCATAGTGTCTCTGTTCTGATTCTTAAAACTCAGGTTTTCTATTTTAGGGTTAATGAGAGACAGCTGTTCTGTAAGACAGAGCATGCTTTCTCAGCAGGCCTTCTCCTGCGAACACCACTTCAGATAAGTTCATCTTCAGCCAAAGAAGATCATCCTCTGAACATCTGGCTCAGGCAGTCCCAACAGCTGCACTCATTTTTGGTTTAAACACCATCCATATGGTCCATATGGACATCATTAGCTTCCAAATTGACCCTCAGGGTCTGGATGGGAGACGAGCCTGCCAAGGAGTGAGGAAGGAGTTCACAGGGGGTAAATTGAGAGGATATTCCCATCTGTTTGTGGCCCATCGTCTTCTGCGGACACAGATCTTCACGAGTGGCTGTGAGAATGGTGTGGACAGGCCAGCTGGACTCCTCAGGCTCCGTGTGGGAATCTGCAAACCCAGAAAGTACAGCACACAACTACCAGCACAGTAATGCAGACTGGAAGAACATAACAGGTGTAGGAGGAATGGCAAAGGTGGTTGTGGTCACATGACCTCATAGACAAAGGACCCTAATAAGTGTAGGTAGAGTTTCTTATGCATTTGAAACATACTAAGAATCTGCCACCTGAGTTTCTCATTGATTTTGATTTTTTTTAGAGTGGCAATACATATATATATATATATATATATATATATATATATATATATATATATATATATATCAAGACATTTTAATCATTTTAAATTGTTCAGTAGCATTAATTATATTCACAACAGGTACAACTACCATCACTGTTTCCAGAATATATATATATATATAATATATAATAATATATAATAATATATAATAATATATAATAATATATAATAATATATATAATACATATATTGAGAGTAATACATATGACTCTAAATAGAATCTCTGTACCTATTAATCTTCATCCCTTCTTCCCCAGGCCTGGAAAGTGCTAATCTGTCTTGACAAATTTGTATATTCTGCACTTTTCATATAATGGCATCATAGCATATGTAGCCTCTTTTGGCTCTGGAGAAACCCATCCCTTTATGAAATCCCCATACTAGTTCTTACTCAAGAGTGAGTGAGCCTTCTGTATTTTGGGCTGAGCTGAATGAGAGACAGCGCAGGTATCTGAGGTTGACTTGTTCTAGAAGCAGACCTCGAGACAAGGGTGAGAGTGCAGGCTGTTTATTTTGGAGGTGATCTCAGAAATGGTGGTAGGCGATGGGGAGAGCGAGACAGGGAAGGGGAAGGAAGCATGGCTGTGAGCAGGTACCATGTGAGCAGCTGAGTCCTCCAGGGGCCTCTAGGAAGTGGCGGAGAACACGCCCAAGTCAGAACTACAAGGGCAAAGGGATGGGTCCAGCCAAGGGCTTCCTTCACATGGAGCTCTGCCTCTAAAGGAATCGAGGCAGCAGGTTCTGAGAGGTGTGGATGAGGCCACTACAGTGTCTGCTGCACCTGGTAGAGAGTCCACAGGGCAGGTCCAAGGGGAAAGGTATTTGCTGGATGAGCAGGGTTAGGGTTAGCATCAGCAGAAGATTGATGGAGAAGGAAGCAGAAGTCTAGAGGGAATCCGATGCAGGACGAGCACAGACCTGGGGTAGGATGCTTCACAGTGGACAGGAAGGTGTAGGGAGGCCGTGTGGAGGGGCTCAGAAGCAAAACACCGACATTGACCTCTGGCCTCCACATATACACGCACACACGTGGATGTGCCTCCCCCCACATACAAATATGCATACATATGTACATACAACACCTAGAACTGAGGTGGAATTTAAAGCAAGTATATAGATCTCTATAGCAAGAGCACCAAACAACAGAAAAATGATGTCTCCATCTCAGTCTTACCAAACAGGTCTCTGTTAATGGATCCACAACGCAAAACAAAGTCTCAGGTAATTAAGCTGTAGGCGAACCAGAGCCATGATAACAGACCCCAGCCTAGAGTTTCCTGTTGATTTGACTTCAGAAAATATCAAATTTAGAAAAGAGGATATTAGCCCACTTCTTAGTTCCCCTTCCCTGCCAGGAATTCATAGTCAGTCTTGGTCTGTAGTTACGGGACCCTGGTGCCAGACAGTGTCCAAAGAAGGAGCCACCCCTGAGAGCTGTACTCTCCAAAGAGGCGCTCACAGAGAGTTTCCATTGACAACTAACATTCACCTTGACCATTTCACTCCTTGGACTTTTCTTAGTTTACTCAAAATGCCCTGCTTTTCCACAAGATTTGAAAGAATACCCAGATGGACCTATTTAATCATTTGTTTATTTATTATTTATTTACTTGCAAGCAGAAAGAGAGAGAGAATAGAGGGAGAGAGAGAGAGAAATCCAGCCGCTGCAAATGAACTCCATATGCACACACCACTTTGTGCATCTGGCTTTACGTAGGTAATGGGGAATCAAACATAGGTTATAGGCTTTTCAGGCAAGCACATTAACTGCTGAACCATCTCTCCAGCCACTAAAGTACCTTTGATCAGGTCCTCTTTTCTGTTGCTCAAATGCAACCCAAAGTCACTCACCTTAGCTCTGCCTTTTGCATCCTGAATGAGAATCCCGTTATCTAGCTTTCCAATCAACTCTGTGATTGTCTTAATTCCTTTTTTAATTTTTATTTTTGCATGTGTATGTGTGTGTGTGGTGTGCAGATGTGTGTAAAGGTATGTGTGTGGGCACATATATGTGGTGGTGCACATACATGTGTGTGGAAGCCAGAGATTAATGTCTGATGCCTTCCTCAATTATTTTTCCATTTTACTTATTTTTTTTGAGACCAGGACTCTTACTGAATGTAAGACTCACCAATCTGGATAGACTAGGTAGACAGCAAGTTCTGGGGGATCTTCCTGCCTCTGCTTTCTCAGTGCTGGGTCTAAAGGCACACACTCCCACACCTGGCATTTTACATGGGCGCTGGGGATCGGAACCAAGGTCCTCATCCTTGTGCAAGAAGCATTTTACCCACTGAGTTGTCTCCCCAAGACCCTTAAGGTCTTCTTAATAGGTATGTTTATCAGTCCAGAAGTAGTTTCTACTGGGTGTGATCCTGAGCACTCCTTAACACAGAGGGTAAAAGTGGTATCACTCGAAGTGTCAGATACCATCAAGTGTAAGAATGAGAAAAGACCAAACTCCTACCTTCTACTGTCAAGGAATAGAATAGAACCCCGGGACGCTCTTTGACTAGACCAAAGGGATCTCTTAATTCTTAGAATTTCAGAACTCAAATAGCCAAAGACCAAACTTATTGCTGAATGGCAGTGTCTGCTGAATAAGCACACAGCTGTTTCAGGGCTTTGTGACAGTTGACATTACCAGGAATGACTGGGACTCTGAAAACTGAAACTGGGATTTCTGGGTGAATATAAAAGAAGGGTACAGAATGGTACGTAAACCCCCACATTGTTCCGAAGCAACCATCTAATCTAAACTGACTGACTCTGTCTCTGTGGAAGACAGAGAGGTATATGGAGGTCAATGTCAAGCTCTTTGTCTCAGCTAAGGGATGGACTGTTTCAGTCTGTCTCAGAACTTTGACTCTTGAGTGAAGGGATGCAGGAAAGAGAGTTGCTATTTCCAGGGAGGAACAGTTTGGAAGTGTTGTCCTGTGAAGTCAGTCTTCTAGACAATCTTGTGATCATGCAAGTGTTCTCCCAGGGATGTTCCCCTGTGCTGACTGACCCCAGCTGGTGCCACTGTAATAATGTCAAATAATATCAAGTTCAAGAACCAGAAAAGCTCACATTCCTACCACCTACCATCAAGGAGTAGAATGGAATCTGGGGATGCTTTGTACCACTGCCAAAGTGATCTCTTAATGCTTGGAATTTTGGAACTGAAGTTCCAAGTTAGTTTCTATTACCTACAACCCAAACACCAAACACCACCCAGTTCTTTCACACTCTGCTTCCAGCATTGCCCTTCCACTGATTCAGGTGAGCCTGTCCAATATCCTGACTTGCAGTGGCTTTCCTAGGTTGAGACTTGTAGTGGTTTGCATCAGATGTCCCCCATAAATTCATGGGTTATGAATGTCTGGTCTCCAGCTGATGGTAATTTGTGAGATGGAACCTTGCTGAGGGAGGTGTGTTGTTGGGGGCAGGAATAGGGGTGATACAGCCCAACTTCCTTCTTGCCAGAACTCAGCTCACTCTCCTGCTGCTGTTTTCCTCCTGCTGTGGGAGAGGTGATGTCCAGCCTCTGCTCATGCCATGCTATTCCCTTGCCATCATGAAGCTTCCTGTTGGGGCTTCAAGCCAAAATAAATATGTTCTTCTCATTAGCTGCTTTTGATTGAGTGTTTTGTCCCAGCAGCGAGAAGGTAACTGCAACATGGCTCTTATCGATTATGTTCTTTTACCTTGAACCAAGAGTGGGGCCTTTTATTTTTAAGAAGGAACCTGTTTGACTAACATTCACTGAGCTCTTGCAGCATGTCAGGCTCCTTGCAAGGCGCTTTGGGAGCAGGCATTAAATTAAGAACTGGCCTCACTATGCTCACTACTGGAACAAAAGAGCATCCTGTACAGAACTTGCCATGGGAAAACTTGAACATGGCTATGCCCTCCTGCAAGACCCAGATAAACATGTACATTGCAGAAAACAGTTGCTAATTCAGCTTGTATATGGTTGAGAATTTACACACTGGAGACATGGGTTATATAGGTCATAGGTGGCTCTGAGAGACAGATGAGGTAATTGGACTTTGTAACTTTGAAGGGGGGAACTGTTGTAGACAGCTTCATATTTCTAGGATAAACATCCAAACCAGACACAGTTTATGGGAAGAAAGAGTTTATTTCCAGCTTACAGACCCAGGGGGAAGTTCCATCAGTGATGGAAAAAGAAGCTGCTTCTATAAATCCAAGCAGAGAGAAACAACCAAACAGCCAGCAAACACCAAAAGAGGCAAGCACAAAGCACCAGGGACCCTACTCAGACTGCTCTGCACACATTTGGGCTGGGAAATCAGATCTGCCCCCAAACACACTTTAGGACTGGACCCTAGGATCCACGCCAGAGACACCTTCTCCAGCCAGGAGGCTAGAGATCTAAGTTACAAACCCTGAGTCTATGGGGGACATACATTCAAACTACCATGGGAACCAGTGGAATTATCAGAGTAACAGAAAAGGTAGTGGAGGAGTTGGTTATACGAACATCATATAAACGAAATAGCGTTACTGATCCACAAAGCAATTGGGTGCTTCCGATGGACCCAAATCTCTCTTCTAGGAAGACTGGACTTAGTGATGGATGGAACTTCTGAGAAGTAGAAATGAGATAAAAATCTGCAAATACACAGTGCCTAGAATGTAACAGGTGCTTAATGGCAATACGTTTCCTCACATTTCTAGCTAGTTATCTTTAATTTCAAAAAATATATGGTGTGAAAAGCCAGGATAGCACAGTGTTCAGAAGTACCATTTTGATTTCCCACGGGTCTGTAGATTGCCACCTATGTGACCTTGCCCATAGTGATTACTGATGACCCCAATGAGAAGGGTCATCACTGGACTGGGGGTGGGGAGGGGGGATTTAGGAGTTTCACCGATGCAAATATGACCAAATATGCTTATAAAATAGGGTTCTCAATAAAACTTGGATCCTGAAACAAAATAAGGGATTTAATAGGAGTGGGAAAGAGATGAGAGAGAGTAATAGGGCATGACTATAATCAAAATATATTAAATAAATGTGTGAAATTATAAAAAATAAATATAGGGCTGGAGATATGTCTCAGTTGTTAGAGATATTTGCTTGCAAAGCCTGATAGCCTGGGTTTGATTCCCCAGTACCCACATATAGCCAGATGTACAAAGTGGTGCATGTATCTGGAGTTCATTTACAGTGGCTGGAGGCCCTGATGTACCCATACTAACCTCTCTCTCTCTCTTTCTCCCTTCTTCCTCCTTCTCTCTCTTAAATCAATCAATAAATCAATACATAATTAAATAATAAAAATAAAACACATTTGCCTTTCCAGTAAAACACTTTCCTGGTTTTGGTTAGTTGGCAGCCAAAGAAAAGGAAAGAATTAGAGACTTTGGCTTCCTTGGAGCTTTCTTCAAACCTCAATGATTCATAAACAAAATCAAATCTCCGAGGTTGTCTGTTCTTGCTTCCACTTATGTTGAAAGTACAATCAACCAGCAGAAATGAGAAGACCTGCGCTCTTGTCCTGGTTCCTCTATCCACAGATTTTCATCCTTCCATGGACCCTAAACCCCATTAAAACATGGAGAATTTGGCCTTTACCTGTGGTTTCAGGCTTCATCATTATAGTTATTATTTCCAGCAGCAGAGATGACTTCCGTTCTGATCACGTGTGGCAGCTCAATCTATGTATCAGAGGAAGCAGCAGATCTCTGGTTAAGAAGGAAAACTAGAACGTGGAGCCAAACCAGCCCTGGGAGAGGGTGCAGAGTCCTCCTCACTGTCTCCCAATTCCTCTCTAGCCACCTTCTTCCCCTCTACCCTGTGCCGTCATAATAAGGACGAGGGCATGAGGATGGGTCCCTTGAGTAATAAATCATTTATCCTGCCCATTCTTATTTATGGCATAAACTTTCACTGTTGGACTCACCCTCCCTTTATCACAGACATGGCCTCTGCTGGGAGTTCCAGTTTAATTTGACAGTCAAAAGCTGAGAATTGCTTCTTCCCTTTTCTCCTGCTCTCAGCTTCTGTCTGGCGTGCTGGACACAGCAAGGGCAGTGTGCTATGGCTGTGCCTGGAACTGAAGGGAGGGTCACAGGACAAAAGGGAAGGAGGAGGAATGACAAGCCCGTAGCCCACTCTCTGAATTCCTCTGCAGCATCTTCTCACTGGCAGGGGGCTAGGGAGTCAGAAACGACCTTTGTGTCTGGAGTGAGATCACGTCTCCATCAGTTTTCACCTGTCCCCCGACCACGGGCAGCTGCTGATTTGTCTGAAAAGTTGAGCTACCATCTGTGGTGGGTTGAGCTCTGTTTCCTCCCAGTGAGAAGTCTTGTCCCCCAGTATGTCCGGGTGCGAGTCTATTTGGAAATAGGATTATTTCAGATGTACTTAGCTATATTAAAATGAAGTCATAGTAGAGAAAGGTGAAGTCTTATTCCGATATGAATGGGGGATGCTGAGACACAGGCACACGAGGGGAGAGGGCCGTGTGAGATGGAGCTAGAGATTATAGCCATACATTCACAAGAATTGCCAGCGATGCCAGGAACGAGGAGAAGGGCACGGAACAGTCTCCCAGGCCGCCCTGTCTGCATGATTCTGCTGAGATCTTGAATTCAGGTTCCTAGAAAATGTGAGCTAACAACTTTCTATGGTTCCAAGCTATTTAGTTGTGGTTCTGTGTCATAACTTGGGTAAGAAATGAATAACCCTTTCCCTTCCTCTGCACACATGTATAGAGCCTGCACACAGATACATGTGCACAAATACTAACACACACACACACACACACACACACACAC
>PVHP010002619.1:0-14284 GCA_004024765.1 Zapus hudsonius
TTTTTTATGCAGAGCCCTAATATTACAGACTAGGAAAGAAAGATTATTAGGATGAGCATCTCATATGTCAGCCCCAAATGCCCAGGGGTGTAAGGACATCTGGTAGCAGGTACATTCTTGTTGCTGGGACAAAGCACCTGGCCAGAGCAGCTTAGGAGAGAACAGGAGATTTCAGCATATGGCTCCGAGGGTGATGTTTATCACAGAGAGGAACAACTGAGTGTCACATTTTGTCACAGCAGCTGGGAGGAGGCATCAATAGTGAATTGACTAAGTATGTCCAGTGGGCTGGACAAACTGAAGGTCAGCCCCCAGTGACACACCTCCTCCATCAAGGCTCTACCTTCCTACACCACTTTTCCAAAATTGTCACCAGCTGAGAAAAAAATATTAAAAACATGTGAATCTATTGGGGGGGCATTTTATATTCAAACCACCACACATCTTAAGAAATAGATGCACCTGGCTTGAAACCCATAAGTACCCAGAGGAATATAGTTTTTCAAACACTTATGACCTTAATCCAAAAAGTCTATCTCTGTGTAATAAAGTCTGTCTGTCATGAAGTGACCCTTTTCTATGATGTAAACAGTTACATATATAGTTGTATCTTGGTAAGATAAATTTATTTTGTATTCATTATGCTTATTTTTGTGTGTAAGCTCCTCCTCAGAGTATGGGACATCTAGTTGAGCTTTATAGGGGAGTATTTTTAACTGAGTAGATCCCAATAACCGTTTCCTATAGTCTTATTAGTAATAAAATGTTTAACCATATCTTTTTTCCTTAGCTTAAACTTCTAAAGCAACAAAAAAAGATTTCTTACCTTTAAATGAGTACATGTCAACTGACTGTCATTTTTAATGGGATTCAGCTGCTACCTCTACTTTAACTCTAAAATATTACAATTTAAATTGTGCTTTGGAAACAATGAGAAGGTTTGTATGAATAATATGCTTTGAAAAGAGGTGATGTTTAACATATCATAATATTTTACTTTGTTATTCAAAATTCCATAGGTCACAGCTACTCTTCACTGATTTTGAATGTGCTCATACCAGAACATGCAAATTCCTTCTCAGAACATAGCACCTAAAAACTCCTTATCCATGATAGGTCACTGGGGACATCTTTATGTTTTTGCATTTGGTAATGACTGAATAGATATTCCATGTGGGTTTGCATGAATACTCGGACCTGTAAAACTGGAAAGTACTAGCCTACTTTGATTGGTGTTAGTATTCTTACTGCAAGTAAGCAACTATGTCTTTTTGACATGTGTAGGTCAAAGCCTCTGTGTGTGTGTGTGTGTGTGTGTGTGTGTGTGTGTGTAAGTGCGCGCGTGCACGTGCGTGTGCGTATGTGTGCTATATACTCATAAATGTGGAGGCCAGAGGAGAACATTGATTGCCCTCCCTCTATCGCTCATTTGAGTATTTCCTTAGATGGACTCTCTCTCTGAAAGCAGAGCTTTAGTTTTTGTGAGCCTTGGCGATTTTTCAGTCTTTGCTCCCCACAGGACTGGGAATACAGATGTGCTTGGCCATTCCTAGCTGTTTATGTGAGTCATGGGGAATTGAACTCAGGTTCTGAGATTCTCTCAGGTTCTCATGCTTATAGCAAACACTCTTTCCTGCTGAGTCATATCCCCATCAGAGAACTGTTTTTATTTATTTCCTATGTCACTATAGGTTATATATATTCACCTCTCAATGCTCCTAGATGGTGACTGTTAATCAGCACAAAAACAAGAAGAAATAATTGATATTACTGGTGGTGAATAAGACTCTTCTCAGAAAAATTAATATTTTGCATGGTAGATGACAATTCCTGAAACATAATTTGTCATATTTACCTTTTTCTTTCATTTTCTTTTGTCAGACAGGGTCTTAATCTCTAGCCCAATCTGTCCTGGAACTCAGTCTGTGGACACAGTGGCCTGTAACTTGTGACAGTCTTATTGCTTCAGCCTCCGAAGGGGTGGGTGTGAGCCATCACACCAGGCGTATATTTACTTTTTTTTTTCTTTTTCAAGGTAGGGTCTCATTCTAGCCTAGGCTTACCTAGAATTTACTATGTAGTTTCAGCGTGGCCTTGAATTTATGGCAATCCTCCTATCTCTGCCTCTTAAGTGTTGGGATTAAAGGTGTGTACCACCATGCCTAGATATGTTTACGTTTTTGAAGGAAGAAACTCAATAGTCATTTTTTAATAAACACAAACACAAAATAAGGTGACATTCTTGATATTTTATTTTCACTCAAATAGTTATGAGACTCTGTCTAGGTATTTAGCCCTTAGCAAGATTCTGGGCATATAAATCTGATTAAAATAGGCCACCTCCACTCGAAGGACTCTCTGTGGGAGGTCAGGTAATGTGTAACAGGATTGGATTCCGTGAAAGAAGGCCGGAGGAGCAGTACTTATATGGGTAACCATAATGTAGGGCTGCAGAGATGGCTCAGCACTTAAGGTACTTGCCTGCAAAGATAAGTGACCCGGGTTTGGTTCCCCAGGAGTTATGTAAAGCCAGATGCACAAAGCGGTAGACCTGGTCCCAAAGTTACATGTTCATCTCATAATGTAAAATACAGTTAGTCAATCTCCAAAGAAATCACATAATCATTAACATTTTTAACACCGTTCAAAAGAAAAAGTCAAGAGTCTCTTCTGAGACTCAGGCAATCTGTAAACTGTGAACCCCTACGAAGTCAAAGAACCAAGTTACATATTTTTTTTATAATTATTTTTATTTATTTATTTGCAATAGAAGGGGAGGGAGAGAGAGAGAGGGAGAGAGAGAGAGAGAGAGAGAGAGAGAGAGAGAGAGAGAGAGAGAGAGAGAGAGAAAATGGGCATAGGAGGGCCTCTTGTTACTGCAACCTGGGCCCGCAGCAGGCTTTGCAAGCAAGCCCTTTAACCACTGAGCTATCGCCCCAGCCCGAAGTTATATTTTTCAATTTACACAGCACAATATGAAGAATGCCATTCTGAAGGAGAAATAAGGACATAGTTAGGAAAGATCCAATGTAAGCAAGACTGGAACACAGCTGGGCAAATATCAAATGGGGAAAAATCATATCCAGCATTTGGGGTTCTCTATGGAATCATGGGTAACCCTCTTCCCCAGCTGCGCCACTTGGAGCATGCAGAGCCTCTGCTCCATGCCTGCGGCTCTTCATGGCAGACATCACACAGGCTTTATAACTTCATACAATGGTCCCCTCCGGCCTCCTTGAAGGGAATCCAATCCTGTTACACATTACTTGCCCTCAGTGGCTCTCTAGAATCTCTGGGAACTTGATTTCCACAAAGTACCATGTACCAAAGCACCAGGATCAAGTGGATGAGGCTGCACAATGCTGCGTCTTCTTCAACATGGAGTCTGGCTCTCTGGCACACAGTTGCAGCAACCTGCATGCTCCTTTCAGGTCTATCTTGGGGGAAATGCTTCCTGGAGCAGCCATTCTGGAGCAGGGCACCCCTGTAGTGGCATTCCCAGGTGAGATGCTCTCTTCTCAAACGGAGGATGAGGCCTTGCTCTCAGAACAGCTTTCCTGTTTTCCTGTTGCAGAGCATGAGGTCTCTTTACAAAGGCTTTTTTTAAAAAAACTATTTCAGATGCTTTGCCAATACTCTCTTTGACCTCGACTTTAACTTGCTTACTCTTTCCCTTCAAAACTCTACTTTTTTCATCTTTCTCCTCCTTTTCCTGTAGATATGAATAAGAGCAATGAGTTGTAGCTTTTATGATAAACTGAATGTTATCCTGTCTTAAATTTTCCTGTCAAAGAAGTCTATTACTTTTAAAGTCAGTCTCATTTAGGTTCTTAGAAAATGGGCAAAATTCAGCCAAATTCTTTGGTATCATGTAACGCGGTTCCTGATGGAATCTTTGTTCCCTCTGGAGCTTCATGATCTGGGCCTCCAAAATTCACATTTCTTTCAGCATTCTGGTCTTCCAAGCTCCTAACCGAATTTAAAAGCAACTTAAAGGAGGATTTATTTTGGCTCTTGGTTTGAGGCGTAGCTCATGTTGGCAGGGAAAGCGAAGCTGTTGAAGCAAGGGTGGTTTGTAGTAATTGTGTCCGTGATGAACGTTGCTCTTCCACTTGCTCCCTGCTTTTAGGGTACATCTTACCATTCAGTTATCTTCAGATAAACCCCAAAGTTTGTCAGATAGATGATTCTAAATTCTTTCAAGTTGACAGTCCATTAACCATCAGAGTTTTATATATATATATATATATATATATTTAGCTCTGAGACTTCAATTCACATTAAACTCTTTTTTAAAAAAAAACCCACCATGCTGAACAATGATATGCAATAATGTTGTGAAAGATTTTTGGAACATAGCCAGACATGGCCTCCAATCCCAGAACTTGGAAGACTACAGAGTACTAACTGGATATGTGGACTAAAAACATTCAAGTCAATGGCAAATGAAAAATAGAGCCTGCTGATTTTGACAGACAAGTTCTAGTTATGGAGAAATTTGATGATCTTCTAAGGAGCTACAGTTTCTTGCCTCCATAGGAGTAATAAAAAAGGAGAGTTTGAAAATGCACATGTAAGTCTTCAGGAGAGAGGGAGTTAAACAGTTTTGAATGATGTAGCAAAGTAACATCAGGAATCTGAGCAGATTTAATGTTTTCATAGACTGTTGAATTTTTCATAGTCTGCATTTAGTGGCTTTTTTGGGAGAGGTAAAATATACTATTTCATCTAAACCTTAAATAAAATATGGACAACCCTTTGCAGATTATCACCAGTATCCCACTTTATGTTAAATACTCTTGTACAAATACTTGCTTTTATGGCTAGCTGTGATGAATACCAACTAAAACATATAGACCCCTAAAGACAAAGTTCCCACGCTAGTTGACTCACTTGAGAAGGATGATAAGGAGAATAGGAAGGGGCTTGTTATAAGGTGTCTAGCTCTCAGGCCATGTCTCACAGAGAGTGATTTTAATTATAGAGTAATTCTTTGGTTTCCTCATATCAGGAGAGTAACCATTTTCTCTGAACTACCAGTATTCCCATTCTCATCTTAAGAATTTGAGAAAACTCAAGGTTCATGGAAAAGGTAAAAAGGTGATAAGAAAAGCCACTTATTCATTTATTTATCAATATATTTATCAAGATGCTCACTTTGCAATGTTTTAGCAGTAATGTAGTGGTAATGGAGCCAAAGTTTTCTGGATTTGGATAACCAGGGAAAGGAGGCTAGGCTAATGAAAAATGGTGACCACAAAAAAAAGAAAAAAAGGAAAACAAAACAACCCTGATTGTTGAGGTGAGGTTGTGAGCTGTGATGCTATTGTTGGTAATGTAGGGCAGAACCTGCTAGTATTTTCCCTGTTATGCTTCCCCTGCAGAAAGATAACAGTTTAATGGTATGCCTGCACCACCATTGCAGGTCATCACTTGAGGCCAGCATGACTAGCTGCGGGTTTGGATGCTGTTACCTCACTCATTATCTGTGAAAGCCAAGGAGTCAGTACTGCTTGGGCATGAACTATTGGAAACATTGATGCCCATGAGAGGGGATAACTGGGCCAGGGTGAAGAATAAAATTGTAAGACACCATGGTGTTGGAAAGATTATGCCCTACTTATAAATTCACCAAGGACAATGCTCTAAGCTATGTTGCAGAGTTCTCACAATTAAACCAAGAACGAAAATCCTCACAGATCATTGCGGATAATGTTAGTTCCCTGAGTAATGGATTTGTGCAACCGAGAGAAGCAGACAGCATTCCACTTGACGTTAGCAGTCATTTTTTAGAAATGAAAAACCTTATTTTCTTAAATCTAATTTATTTTGAGCTTGTTTTAGCTTTACTGAAGCTAATTTTCACTTGAGTACACTTGGAAGAGTGACAGTGTGTTCTAGAACTGACTTGATTTCCTAATGGTGCGCACAGCCCGTGCTCAAGCCCGCATCGTTCCTTTTATAAACTTTGCATTGACAACCTCCATAAGTGCACACACCATACTGTGAGTGTAATCCCCGCCTACCACCCTCCTTTGTCTCCCTCCCCATCCCCCTCCATTAACAAGGAATCCATGGTCAGTGATGATGTCATCACTTCCCCTTTCCTGTTCTGCAGTTCTTGTGCTGGTCATAGATGCAACTGTCACTTTTTGTCTGGGAGACAGCTTTGAAGGCATGCCTTCTCTTCCTTTGACTCTTCTATTCTTTTCACTGCCTCTTCTACAATGGTTGTTGAGTCTTGCAAGGTATGATAGAGAGGTCTCATGTACTACTGAACACGTCACTGTCTCTTCTCAGCAGTTTGATAAGGTTTGAGTCTCAGTGCCATCTAACAAGAGAAGGAAGGGTCTCTAACCAAAAGTGAGATAGTATGAATGTGTGGACGTAAACATAAGTATTTAGAGTGTACTTTGGTGGGTATAATATATTAATTTAGCCAAACAACAGTAGTATTCTCCCTTCCCCCAGGCTTATAAACAAATATATCCCATGTTAAGGATACTATCCCATGTTAGGGCCTTCATATGAGAGAACATGCAGAGCTGTCTTTCAGATCCTGGTAAACTTAATTACTATATTTTTTCCACATCCATTCATTTTCTTGTCATTTTTCCTTATCTCTGAATAGAACTCCATTGAGTACATGTATTGTGCATTCATCAGCTGATGGACATCTGGGCTGATTCCATTTCCTAGCTATTGTGAATGAAGAAGCAATAAACATGACTAAGCAAGTATCTCTATAACAAGGGGGAGAGATTTTGAAGGCTGCGCCCGGGAGTGATAGAGGTGGGTCCAAAGTTAGATCTACTTTTAGATTTTTGAAGACCCTCACAACTGATTTCTCTAACGGCTGTTCAAGTTTAAACACCCAGCAATAGTAAATGAAGGTTCCTTTTTCCCTATGCCCTCACCTACGCTTCTTTAACTGATCTTTGATGATCTCTATGCTGACTAGAGTAAGATGAAATCTCAAAGTAGTTAAATTAATATCATTTTATGAGCAAATCTTTTGAAGGTGTCCCCATTTCCCTCCTCTCTGTCCCCTTACCCACTGGGGTGCCTCCTCGGTGCGCATACTGGATCTGTCCATAGGGTAGGGGGTTATGAACTGCACCAGAGGTAGTTTTAATTTGCATTTTCCTGAAGACTAAGGACCTATAAGTTTTAGATGCTTTTTGGCCATTTGAATTTCTTCTTTTTAGAACTCTATTCATTTCTATAGAGTTTTTGATTGAGTTGTTTGATTTATTATTTACTTTTTAAGTTCTTTGTGTATCATAGATATTAATCCTCCATCCGATGAATAGCTGGCAAAGATTTTCTCTCATTCTATACTCTGCCTCTTTGCTTAATAGCTTTTTTTTTGTACAAAAGCTTTTTAATTACATGAAATCCCAGTAGTTGATCGGTGGTTTTACTTTCTGAGCAACTGGGGTTCAACTGAGAAAGTCCTTTCCTAGGCCGAGATGTTGAAGTCTTTCCCTTCCTTTCCTCTAGCACAAGGCAGCATTGTTCTGTCGTCATTGTTTTCATTCCTCCTTTTCATACACATCTTTTGACTATTCTTCCATCAGTTGGCGTGGGATATGGAACTACTCTTCACAATGCCCTTCCTGATATTCTGGTGCTCAGAGGAGACTAGAAACCCTTGTACTAGACAAGAGAACATCATTGCGGTCCCAGGAATCAGGGCACCTCTCGTGTGACCCTGTTGGGTGGGGTGTAGACTGCATTGCTGACCTTGATGTCTCAATGGAGAACTGAATGGCTGCCATTGACACTTCTTTTAAATCCATGTCCACGTTCCTGTGTTCCTGCTTTTGTTCTTTGTTCCTTCTAACAGTAGACCCCTGGATTTGTTTGATTAGACTAGGTGACAGCATTTTGAACAACTTCCGGTATCTCAGTTCAGACCCCATCAACCATGGAGTCCAGGAGTTGGCTTGAGTTTATGCTCTATCTTTTGGATTCAAATGTTCACTTTCCCCTGGACAGAGACAATTCTCCTTCTATAAGTCCAATTTTTTTTCAGCCTCAGTTAAATTGTGACTAACTAAATTTTCACTCAAAGACTCATCTCTTCTTATGATTTCTTGCCTATTTTAATGTTTCTGATTTATTCTAATTGCAAATTCATGTAGCCATTTCCTATAGAAACAGGTGTTCATAAAAATCAGATGCAGAAAGATGCCAAAGTTAGAATAGATTTAAAAAGCTTAAACTCACAGCTTATTTTCAGAAGATTGACCTTAATAGAATGTTAAGTTTCCTTTGGGTATTCAGATAACTGGAGTAAAAACTTCAACGTTATGCAGACATTTATCATAAGGAATACCAAACATCAAATTAAGTCCCTGAATAATAACAGCTGCATACTATAATACCCTGTAGTGACATGATTAAATTATGATCATTCAGTCTGTTTCCCGACACTAACATGAAAATGGCTTTTTCCTGGACAGTGGAAAACTGAATAATTTATCTTAGTCATTAATATGGGAGACTAATATTTATCTTTTTGGAGTGGCATTAAATATTAACTAATAGTGAAAATTGTTAATGCTATTGTAGCAAAAAGAGTTTAAGATTAAGAGAGTGGAAAAATCCATGGGCAGATGAGAGGTAAAACAGCAGGAGACATACAATGTATGTCAATTCAAGATAGTTATGGGATTGTTATTTTCAGGAATTCCATAAAGTTAAATTCCAGCAAAAGTATACCTTTATTTCTAATACAATAATTCCCATCAGAGCATCTTTGAGTAGATATTCCACTATTGTAAGTGACATCATCATCATTTATTATTGGACCTTATTGGATAGCCCAGGAAATATTCTAACTCAAGATATGGCTTCAATTTGTGATTCTTCTATCTTCTCTGCCCAAATGCTGTGATTATAGACCTGTGCCACCTTGTTTACTCACAAAATCATTATTATTCTTAAAACTAATTGCAATACATCTACCATATTAAATCATTTTTGAGAGACGGAATGCTTAAACCAATTATATATGTTTACCATATATTTACACACACACACACGTGTGTGTGTGTGTATTGGCTTAGATTCTTTTAAATGAATATAATGTTTTTGGAATCAATAAGCCACGTTAAGCAATCTTATGCTTGGTTTCCATTATGCATTCCTTCTTTGAAATAAAATACAATCTTTTCTGTTTTATTACCTGTTAGTGGTTTAACTTTCTTCAAGAGGGAAGCATAAAATAATATGGGGATGGGGATGTAGCTCAAGGGCAGAGTTCTTGCCCAATGTGTCTGAGGCCCTGAGCTTGTACAAAATGTAAGCAAGTAACATGCCAGATTACAATGACATGCAGGAATTAGTATAGTTGAATATTTTGGCTTTGACTTCTACCCAAAGGAGTCTATTATACTCATATAGACCAGGCAAGTCATAACTTGATATATTGAGAAAATTCTATCTCTTGTGCCTGTAAGCAGAAAGTTATTTGTTAGGAATATAAAAAGAAAAACAATGCATGCTTCCAAGTGTGCTGTTGTAACCAGCCATAGGACGCAAGATGTCCCCATCCTACACATATCCTTTCAGTGCTGATTCCCAGTGTTTGGTGGCACCATGAAAAGCAGCACCAAGGTTTCACTTGAAGGCACAGGTAACTGTAGGACACAGAACTCTCTTGATATTCCTTATCACACTCACCTCCATGATGTGTACACCCTGTGTTCAACCATGAAAACATGCTACGAATGAAACTCTTTATAGTCTTTACAATTGCATAAATACTAAGAAAGTGGTTGTGGCATAAGAGGAAGTACTTCTGATATACTGTGAGAAATAATGAAAGGGCTTTCTGCATTTGTTTAGTGTATTTGTTCATTAATTAGGCAGCTTTTGAGTATGCAATATGTCTGCAGCTTGTAAACATGTAAACACATTTTTGCAGTATAGGCAAACTTCACTGTCTTGTCTTCTCTGATCTCTTCCCTGAGCCCATGAGACTTGTGTTGGGTCAACATTGGACATTTGACTTCTAGTGCACTTGAGGGTTTGTCTGACTTCCATCCTTCCAGCTAAGGGCCTTTCACTCACTCTCTGACAGCTTGGTCCTGTTCTATTTTGAAATATTTTAGATATAATTTCTGTGTTGAAGAGCAGTGATATTTAACCTTCCATCATTCCTTAGGATCAAAACAGCTGACCAAACCCATTCCAGATCTCCATGGCAGGAGCTGTCTGAAGAGTGGATGAAAACAGTTGTACTACAGGAACAGAGATGAGATCTCCTGGAGGAGTTTCTCTTGCTAGCAGTGAGAGAAGCACTCTTATTTAACATGCTCCTTTATGGGTAATGTTTCCTGGGCTCTGGCCAATATTATAGGGTTGACATATCATTTGATAGGTAATCATTTGACTTTCTTTTCTTGGCATTCTGATGGATTTGGGGTATCCCCATGATTCCCTGCCATCTGTTAAAAGCAGTTTCTCTAACCAAGAATGAGAGATATATGGAGGAGAGAGCACAAATTTAGACTTTTACAAGACTTTTGGATGAGAAAAACCTCTCTTTTTGCCCTTTAGGGTCTATGACCTTCCAAGCTATAAGCTTCTGACTTGGTTCTCAGTACCAGGCGTGAATTCCCTCCCACTGAATGGGTCTTCTATCCAATCAGAGAGCAGTTGATTGTTCCCATAGCCTGTGTGCCACTATTGCACTGGTACATCTCACAGGATTCACTGCTTGTTCATGCTGTTGGTGACCTTTACCCCCAGCAGCTTCCACAGTGCTTTCCAGCACTATGAGAGTGAAAGGGAGCTGGCTTCCATTTCAGTTCCAGCATGATCTCTCAATGTTCTGAAACCACAGCCTGGTATCTTCACCAACAGGGTCTTACCATTTAGTTGTGATGGCTAGTCAAGTACTTTGGCAATGCTTTATTTTGGAGACCTCATGGTCCTCCCTGAACAGCTCATTGTAGGGGTAACCCGATTCTAGGCGCTAGGATATACCAATCCTATGGTTTTAGGGTAAGGCTTTTTCCACACCTTATAGAGTTCTTCTGCCCAAGTTCTCTTTCTTTTCCTCTTCTTCCTCCCCCTCTCTTCTTTCTATCTCTCCTCTCTCCTCTCTCCTCTCTCTCTCTCTCTCTCTTTTTCACTCTTGGCTTTAAGTCTTAGCTAGCCAACAGGAAGGTTTCTATGACACTGACTAGTTCCATCATTAGTTTTGTGTATCTCTCTCCTTACTTCAGTTTCTTCAGACCCTTCCACCCCCTGGATTCTGTCCCTCCATTGCCATCAAGTATTGCTTCCTCTCATCTTTCCCTGTGTCTCCTCTCTCCTAGCCTCATTGTAACTTCCTTAGTAGTACTACTGACACTTATTACACTTACAAATAAATCAAACTATTTCAAGTTAGTATCTACCTACATATGAGAGAGAACATACAGTGTTCAGCTTCATTAGCTTATGTAACCTCACTGTGATGGTTAAGTTTTTTTTTGTCAACTTGACCTTTCAAGTAATCTTGTGTGGTTCTATGAGGATGTTTACAGGAAGGTAGCCTCTCAGTAGGGGGCAAGATGTAAGGAAGCTCAAAGGAGCTAGAAGTAAACATCCTTTCCTGTGTAGGCAGTGCAGGAAGGAAAGTCCAGAGGCTCAGGAAGCCATTAAGTCTGGGATAGAATTGCAAGATCCACCCTAAGACTATATAAAGAGAAAGAAATTTTCTCCTTCCTCCTGCCTGTTTGCTGTTTTGTGTGTGTGGTGTAGGTGATGGGTTTTCCTCTCTGCTCAGACCTCTGAAAGAGGGCCAGCCTCTTTCACTGTTGCAGTACTTCTCCCAATCTGTAGCTTGAATAAATACTTTTCTCCCCCAAACTGTGCCTGATTTGGAGATTCTTCCCAGCAGAATATGGCTGACTGCATCACTCACTAAGGACAATTTTTCCTGGTCCATCCATTTTTTCCTGCAAATTCCTTTTTTTCCCCATTTTATCTAACCCCTGAGTGGAATTCCATTGTGTGTATATACCACAGCTACATTATCCGTTCCTTAGTTGATGGACATCTGGACTAATTCCATTTCCTAGTGATTATGAATAGAGCAGAAACAAACATGGATGAGCAAGTATCTCTGTAAGTAGGGTTTTAGGGTCTATGCCCATTTGTTGATTTTTGCTCAGGGTGAGAGAAGAGGGACTAGACTCATTCTTCCACAGGGAGTTAGTCATTCAGCTTGCTCAGCATCACTTGTTGCAAATGCTCTTTTCTCCAGAGTATTTTTTTTTGCTTTTTTGTTAAAGAGCAGGTGGCTGTAGTTGTTACTACAACTTATACCTAAATCTTTTATTCTTTTTCATAGATCTATGTATCTGTATTTGTGCTACTATGATTTTTTTATCAGTTATTTTGGTTTTGTAGTGTATTTTGCAATTAGGTAAAGTGATGTCACTCATAGTATTCTTTTTTGGCTATTTGAGGCTTTTTTGCTTCCATATGAATTTTGAATTATTTTTTCTCTTTCTGTGAAGAATGATGCTGTCAATATGAATGGAATTGCTTTGAATCTATGTGTTGCTTTTGGCAGGATGGCCATTTTTGTGATATTAATTCTTCTGATTCATGAGCACAGGAGGTTTTTCCATCTTCTCATATGGTCTTCAGTTTCTTTCTTCAGCATTTTAATATTTTCATTGTAGAGGTCTTTCACTTCCTTGGTTAGGAATATTCCAAGATATTTAATTTTTGTGGCTAGTGCAAATGGGTCTGCTTCCCTGATTTCTTTCTTTCTTTGTATGTTTGTCATTAGTATATGAAAGGCTGCTGATTTGGGGGTGTTGGTTTTATATCCTTCCATTTTGCTAAAGAGTTTATTGACGCTAGGAGATTTTTAGTGTTATCTTTTGGGTTGCTTAAATATAGAATCATATCATCTGAAAATAAGGATAGTTTTGACTTCTTCCTTTCCAATTTGTATCACTTTTATTTTCTTGCCTTTCTGTTTGAGCTAAGACTTCAAATATTATACTAAATAGCAGTGGGGAGAGTGGTCATTCCTATTTTTCATACCTTAGTAGAAATGCTTCAAGTTTTTCTCCATTTAGTATGATATGGGCTGTTATTGCATACAGCCTCTTATTATGTTGAGACAGGATACCACCATCCCTACTCTGTGAAGTGTTTTGATCATGAAGGGATGTGGTATTTTGTCCAAGAACTTTTCTGCCTGTATTAAAATGATCATGTGATTTCTGTCTTTAAGTCTATTTTTGTGATGTATTATGTCTATTGATTTCCATATGTTGAGCCATCCCTACATCCTATGATCAAACCTTCTTGATCAAGGTGGATGATACTTTTGATGAGTTCTTGGGTTCAATTTCAAGAATTTTATTGACAATTTTTGTGTCAAAGTTCATCAGGGATTTTGGTCTATAATTTTCTTTTCTTCTTTTATCTCTGTCTGATTTTGGTGTTGATGCTAGTTTCATAGAACGAATCAGGGAGCCATCTATACTTTTCAGTTTTGTAAAATAAATCGACAAGGAGTGGTTTTGGTTCTTTTAGTTCTTTTATGGTTAGAATTTGGTGGTGAATCTACTGAACTTTTTTAGATGGGAGGTTTTTAATTACTCCTTTAATCTCATCAGATAGTATAAATTTGTTCACATAACTCTTTATATTTTGGGGTTAGCTTTGGTAGATCACAAGTTAAGAAACTCATCCATTTCTTCCAAAGATTCCAATTTTTTTGAATGTAGGTTTTTGAACTGTGCCTTCGTAGTTCTTCAAATTTCACTGGTATCTATTGAAACATCCCCTTTGTTCTCTCTAAACTTGTTTATTATTGTCTTCTCTTTCTTTTAGTCAATTTGGACAGGGGCTTACAATCTTGTTTATGTTTTAAAGAAAGTGGTCTTTGTTTCATCAGTTTTTAAAATTGTTTTCTTTATACTATAATTCATTAATTTCTGCTCTGATCTAGATTATTGCTTTTTCCTTCCTGTAGCCTCTTGAGTATGGTTTCACTTCTCTTCAGTATGAAGTATTCCTTTCAGTATTCTCTGTAGGTCTAGGTCAGTGCTCATCTATCTATATAGCTGGCTTTTATTATGGAAAGTTTTTATTCCACCTTCCATTATGGAGGTTAATTTTGCTGGGTATAGTGGTTTGGGTTGCCAGCTGTGGTCTGTCAAAATCTAAAATACTCCATACCTAGACCTTTTGGCTTTTTGAGTTTCTGAAAAATCAAATGTAATTCTCATGGGCTTACCTTTGTAAGTAATGAGCTATT